>JAZBGY010000243.1:0-81879 GCA_037414755.1 Lydus trimaculatus | reverse complement strand
CTATGGTATTTAACTATAGTTAGCGTTAATCATTCGTTAAATCGTTTGGTGAAATCCACCCTTAGGACCGTTGATTGATAACAATAAATCGATGAGAATGTAAAGGATATTGATCATAATTTATTACAAATATGCCAATTTTTTACGAATATAAAATTAACAGCGTTACAAGTTATTACGTTGACTCATTTGAGGCAATTGATTGTAGCACTCTAAAATTAGTACAAGTTCCTATTACGTTTTCGCTTTAACTCTGCGAAAATCTAAAGGATTATTTTATAAAGCACTCAATAAAATATACTTAATCCAATCGAAAACAAAATTACACTAAAGAAACTGGAAGAAGCAACGTATAGAAATGTTGCAGTGCTTTATTTTCACCCGATGTAAACGTAGACAGGATGGCTAGTAGGATAAAACAATGACAGTGGACAAACTTTTAACAAAAGACAAAAGTCTTTATAAGAATACATCTGTTTCCTGAAAATGACACAACAGATGTATAGCGAAAGTGTATTTGTAGTTCTAAGACTTTAAAATAATAAATAAGCTCTTGTAAACTTGCGATAAAATGAAATAATAATAATAAATTACAACACAAGTCACTTATAATTATCACCTTAATCCGGCGATGTATTTAAACACATTTGCAAAATTACAAAATGTGGTTGATGGATTTCTTATGGGTTCCTAAACTAGCGGACATGTGTCTCCAATCATTGGTGCCTTTTAGATTTAAATTTAGATTATAAGGGTCGTTTGGCCATGTAGCCTTCCTGAACTGCGACCACAGGTGATCTATTGTTGTTAACGCTCCATCTATTGATATCCCAGGAAAGATATCTTTTTAGCAAAGCTAACTATCTCTCTGGGAAACTTCTTTGCCACTTCAGCAGGTGGAAGGGTCACACTGCCTAGGCTAACGAGTCTTATGTGGGCCAAGGCGTCACATTTGCATAATATGTGTTCGGAGGTTTCATCGTCGGATCCACATAATCTACATCTCTCACTGTCTGCTTTTCCCGGTTTTTTGAGATGGTATCTCACTGGGCAGTGCCCAGTCAAGAGTCCCGTTACCAGTCTTAGTTCGTTCCTACTTAGGTCGAGAAGCTTTCTAGCATTCTGAGCCGAATAGTCAATAAACTTTTGCCTGTCGCATTCCTGGACATTGTCTCAAGTGGAGCATTTTCCTGCTCCATTCCCACGCATAGATTTCCTGCCTTCTGTGGGGCTTAGCTAGCCCACAGAATGGCTCCAGACTTATGAGTGGAACCATGGCACCTACTCTCGCAAGGTCGTCGGCTATTTCGTTGCCAGCAAGTCCCTGATGTCCTGGCACCCATGCAAGGGTAAGTTTATTGCCATTAGCCAGTTGTTTCAGAGATTGACGACATTCCCAGACAGTTTTTGACTCAAGGCTATAGGCCTTTAGAGCTTTCACAGCCGCCTGGCTGTCTGTCAAGATGTATATTTGTGTGCCTTTGAGGTTTCTTCGTAAACACTCTCTAGCGCACATTTCTATTGCAAGAGTTTCAGCTTGCATTATGGTTGGCGACTTTCCCAAGGCTAAGGATGCCCTGTAGTTGGGTCCATATATTCCTATACCGGTGCCATTGTTCGTTTTAGATCCATCCGTGTACCAGATGGAGGATCTGCAGTTCAATCTGCTTATCCAAGTTCTTGTCCTTTGGCGGTCTTCTATGATCACATCAAAAGGGGCCTCGAAGTCAAATTTGCTCGACATAATATCCGATGGTTTGACCAACTTGGCTTTGGTTCTAAACAAGATTTTGCAAAAATGTTCTGAGGCCCTTCTTCTCCTCCTCATCTTTGTTCTTATTTATTCTCGTCTCCTTTGATTTTTTGACCTGGCCACTTCAACTTTTTCGGTTTTCTGTCCACTCTTCACTCTCAAGATCGTTGTTTTTATTTGTAACAATCTGATTTTCTGCTCACTTAGGTAGATCATAAAAGAACTCCTAGAATATTTGCGTAAAATGTTACATTTTACAATAGGCGATTATATACAGTGAAACCTCCCTATTGCGGACACTCATGGGAGAAAAAAATATTGTACGCAATAGGAGGTGTCCTTATAAGAGACTTTTAGGTTCTGGGAGACTTCAGCTACCTACTCTTTACAATTACGATACTTAAGGCTTTTCAATTTTCAGTATTGTGGCCAAGTAAGTTTTGGGTATTTTAAAATTTTCCGCAATTTTTGTAACACCGCACTTGTTCTCTTTAAGAGTTAATTCGTTACGATGAGGAGTCATTTTAAGACATAGTGATACTAAACACTGATTTTCACATTGAATTTAGCCACACAAAATAAGAAATAATCAATATCTATTCGCAGAAAAGACTAACATAGCAAAGTCAGTTAATATAACAAGTTAGGCTTACTTTGCATTTATTCAATTTTATCCGATAGGTGATTGAAATGTCCGCAAGAGAGAGGTTTAAATAAAGCTTTTATATAAGAATGTAGTGTCTGTGTCCGTATAAGAGGGTGCCGGTGTCCGTATTGAGGAGTTTTTCTTATGTTTAAACATAAGGTAGTGTGCTGGTATATCAGTAAAGTGTCCTTAAATGGGAGTGTCCGTAGTGTAGAAGTGTCCGCATATGGAGGTTTCACTGTAATACAAAATTAAACAACGAATTAGGGTTTTCCACAATCATACAGTTTGAGCATAATTGTATGCGAATTGTGAATGTTGGGCAGTACGCAATGAATTTATCTGAAAAAGATCTAAAACCACCCGTCTAAAATCATTAGGAAGCCAACTTCCTACAAGACGCATATATCTATACGGATGATTCTCAGACGAGTACCTAATTATATCACAGTTTCAATGACTTACTAGCTCATAAATTGCACGAACTTATGGATAACGTTGAAATTAATTACATCATTAATTATGAGAAGTGAAGAACATCTAATTGTAAACGAAAAAAAAAAGATGCTACTATCGTTTGGGGTTTGTGTTTTTATACACCCCTTTACTATCATTGTACAGAATACTAGTTTTAAAAGATCGAAATTCGTCACATATTATTCGCAATTTTAATATGAATAGTTGAAAGGTATAATTGTTCTTATAATAATCACCCTATTTATCCTATCCTATCCTATTCTATATTATAAATTACATTTGAACGGGGTGTGGACTGTCAGACTTTTCACAGTTCTCATCTATTCATTGAAACTTAATCCATCGTGTTGTTAGCCAGGTGTTAGAAAATTTATTGAATAGTTGACCAACTGTAACTAATTCTTTTAAATCATGATTTGTGTATTGTTCCAATTAAAATATGAATGATTTTTTGCTACCATTATTGTTACATCAAGAAAGAAAATAATAAACAATTAAATTTCACCTTTTCTTTTATTTTATAAAAAATAATTGTAATATGAGATGATCTTTTGTTTTATATTTATATCGATTTGAAGAGATGCGGGTCATTCATCTATAATACATACATATGTATAACTTGAACACGAATATGCTTGAATGTTCATTTTTTATTAAGTGTTTAAAGCTGGGCACTTGTTATTTAAAAGACAATAGAATCATTAAAGGGAAAATCATTATTCGTTTAATAAATAATAAAAGTGTAAATCACTTCAAATCGTGTTAATTGATTTATTAGATTATTGGCCTGAAATAAACAATATATCGTATAGTATTTTAAACAAATTAACGTTTATTGTAAGGATATCCGGTTGTTAATATTTAAAAAGTACTCATTTTCAGGTTGAGTAAATTTGTAATAGAATAAAAATGGAACTACTAAAATAGATCCACGAAATGATAGTGTTTGATTTTATTTAAATTATAAATCAATTTATTTATAAAAAAAACAATGTATAATAAACTGTAATCGAATATTGTTGAAGAATTCTTTATTAATTTTACATATTTTTATTTATTCACTTATTTATTTTTAATAGATAAAACACAATGGTGTAGGAATAGGAGTGGATGTAGTAGCATTGCCCAGATCGGGGCAGGCACTTCTCGTTAGGCTCTAATAAATCCAAAAAAAATGCAGCTATTAGATAGGCGCTAATTTAAATTCTGCTGCTCGACGCTACCTACCGTAGTTACGCCACTGATAAAACACTAGTAGATTGTCTTTTAATAATTTCTGTTATAGAGTTTGTAATATTTTAGAAATACACCGGACGAACACTAACAATAGGTCAATGTATAGAAATCCATCTACACTATTGCAATTTACACGCTGTACCAGAAATGGCGAACCTTTTTGAGAAGTGGCTCATAGGTCACTAAGTCAGTGGCGTCACTTGGAAAGGGGTAGGGGAGGTTTGTTAAAAATTACTCTTTCTTGGTTCTCACTTTTAAAATCTTCTAAATAGTTTACGTTTCCTGTCTGGTCTCTTTTTTATGATATAAAAAATAAGTCTATAAAAATTAACGCGTGGGCCATTTAATAAAAAGCCTACGTGGATCAGTGTCTAACCTGCAGGTCATAGGTTCGTCATCAATGCACGGTTATACAGTAAAAGTTAAAACTACAAAAAACAGGACACTCTTTTAGTCTCGAGTTGAAAAGAAATAGATGGATGGTTAAGTATTTGTAAAAATATCTACCCCTCCATACTATACCACCTTTTGTAATGGCCACTTTTCAGTTAAGTCAAGGATTTCAAGTCCTTTAACAGATAAACAGATGGGAAGACATTTTCATCGTAGATTATGTAGTAACATTGCAATTCCAGTAAGTAAGAGAAAGATGCGATTATATTGCATTAGATCGCCCCCTATTTCTTGTAGTTTTTCCTATGTTTCTACCTGAAATGTCTCAATCATATTCTATTATAGAATCCCCACCGCCACAATGGACACCGGCTGTGTCAACTACCGGTATACGATGTATGGTGTATTTATTCCAATAAGAGCTTTTCTATTTTTGCCTAGTGATTTCTGTATAAAAACATCTTACCTTTTAGAAGAACAAAAATCTACTATGATAGAAGCTGAAATTTGGTGCCCCGGTACCAGGAGCCAAAGCCCTCACTTATCTGGCACTGATTCTCTAGCTTTTTTTTGCATTGTTTTATCAACTTGATAAACTGATTGTGAGTATCACCCCCGCCGCTACTATCGTCAGTAATTTGATAGAGAAAGAGAGAGGACTACCTTAATGGGACTCTGATGATTTTTCCAATCTCCTAATTACCTACAATGGTTTTTAATTCATAAATAAGGGAAATTTGATAAGTGCCTGACATATTTCATTTGGACACTCGTTATTCCAGTAAAGGATTTAGGCCCAGGCCTCGTGGCGCCTCAATTTGAAGGTCGGCAAAATTTGGGAGGTGAGTAAAATTTGAAAACTGACAGAAATTTGGGAGGTGCTAAAAATTCGAAATTGGATGAGTCTTCTGTCGATACTGACAATGAGAACAATTTGTATTGCTTTTTCCGTCACTGTTACGACGCAGAAATGTTTATAAGAAATGTTATACAGGTTGCGTCAGACAAGTGAGTACATAGGAAAAAGCATGGTTACCGCCAATAATCCTATACTATTTTCCATAAGTTAGAACGAGATAAAGAAAAACTGGGCAACCAGATATGTAAGAATGGGGGCTGTAGACCTCTCCCATTAGTAGCTGAATTCCAAAAGACCATCCCCATTTCCTAGATAAAAATTCAACCTGGTTGATGACAAATATTTGCTGTCTTTGTCAGGAGCATATAGTCTAACACTAGAAACATAGAAGAAACTACAGGTAATAGGACAGTCTTAAGGGTAGGTAATCTTACAAATATTCTACGAGTTATCTCTTTTCAGTCCAGTCGAAGGCAATAAGACTGTCTCGATTCTTGTAGTTTCTTCTACGTTCCTAGATGAAATATATCAACCTGTATGTATTTCTTGATATTATAATAAGGGCGGCACATCAGAGCGAGTCTAGGGCGGCAATTACAACCAAATCCGCTCCTGCGTTATATAACATTTAAGTTTGTTATGGCAGTGATATAATTATAGAATTGTCGATATTTTTATTAAAGCAGGTAGTCGACAAATTCCTAATTGGAGCCACTTGAAAGGTAAATTATGAGCTTTCCAATTCAAAGTATATAACTCTCCTAGTCAGCCCTAGAGTATTGTAAAATTTCAAGTATTCGTTTTCACTTCTTCGAATTGATAAAACTAGTGATTGTAACCAAATATCAACAATACTAAATAAAAATAAAATAATTAAAACAAATAATTGATTATTGTTTATATTACCACATTTATGTGAATGATTTCCTCGTTTGATCAGCGCAGACAAGTTGGCTCTAGACTCCCACCCTCTCTATTCAGAACTTGTTCTTCCTAACACACAGACATATTCATTATATACATATAGAACAAATACAACACACACACATACAAACATAACACCGAAACGGTGAACGCGGAGCTTGATTTTGCCGTTCGACGTTGGATTGCCGCAGCAGTCGAGTTCTGGCATCAGCCAAGCGAGGGTTGGTGTGTATGGTGTTACGAGGATAAATTTTCGTGTATTTCGTAAATTTTGCATGTTGTACAATTATTTTCGTTTTTGATTTACTTTTAAACAAAAATCTTTTTCTTTGTGAAGGATGATTTTTGTGTGGTGTGTTTAGTGAGATGGTGTTCATTATTTTTAATTGATTTTTATTTTGGTTTTTGTTAATTAGAACAAAAATTTTGCTCGTTTTATTATTATTTTCCATTTGTTTTTGAGTTTGTTTTGAAGAATTAAAAGACAATTTTTTTCAACCGGTTATAGCGGCTATGGGGCCTAATAATACATAAATTCAGGTAATTACCATAATTGTATAAACTTCAAGATTCGTCTCTTGTTATACTAACATTTGAAATGTTTCTTAAAATTACGAAATTTTATCAAAAATTCAAAAATAATACTAGTTTTTTTTTTTGGGCAAAGTTACGCTCTATTAATTTTTGAAAGATCAAATTCATCTCACTTTGTCGGGTGCATTTTTTGAATTTTATCAATTTCGAAATGATGTGGAGGATAATGATAGGAAACGAATAGAACGTTGAAAATTTTGATGAATACTACCGGAATAACAAATAAAATAACAAGGTAGAAGTCGGTTTAAGGACATCACGTTATTTTAAAAAACATTGATGTACCGAAGATAAAAGGAATAACATAAATTGGCAATTATTTAGCGAAATAAATGTGAATAAGTAAGGAAAAACATGAAATTCCAAGGAGAACTTCGTTGAAGCTAAATGACGGCATTATGACACCCCACTGATAATTTAAATTTTCGAAAATTTCTGCTATTTGATACATGGTCCTGTAAGTTTGGCGTGTGCAGCTATATTTGACGATTTGTAACAAATTGATCACAATAATGACAGCTTTGATAGGACAAGATGACGTACAAAATTTGTATTTATTCAAATAAAGAGTGTAGAAATAGTTTGCTTAAAAAATATTTGTCTTCTGTGTATAGATTTATGTATAGTTTTCACAATCGGATGTAATTAAACGAATTCATTTAATTACATAATTATTTATCTTTTATATCTATTCTTGTAAATCATATACTTTTATTCACACTTAATTAAACTTCTAACCTTTGCATTTAATCACTTTTATCTTCAATTAAATTATAAATAATATTTTTCTAATTGAAATTTATTAACTAATAATTAATTATATACCTGTAATAAGTACCTCTAGGTATGTTGAAAGTTTTTATGAAAAAAAAAAATGTTTATTTTCAGCAGATGTTGCTAGTATCTCATAGTGTGTATTTTTTTATTATTTTACAAACATTTATTAATCAACTGTTAGACTGGCATTTTCCAATTAAACCTACTACTAAATTTCCGTTAAGTGTAATTTGTACATTTTCCGCTATTCTATAATAGCTTTCCAGGAATAAAATCGTCTATTCCACAAACAACAACAACATAAAAATTATCCATCCCATAATGTCAAATATTCGAAATTGTTAAAACAGTTGGATGGTCTCATCAGTTTAGTCAAAAAAAAAAAAAAAATCATCGTTAATAAAACGGAATTCCGGCAAAATTTAAATATAAATTTTGTATTTTTTTTTGGGGGGGGTCTCTATATATGTGTAGTAGTGCATGCGAGCCTAGGGCTGTCAATAGGATGATGAGTGTTATATCTTTGAAGGAACCTCCGGTTTTCTTCAAAGATATTTAGATGATAGTCGTTCTATTATTATTGAGCTTAAGGCTATGTAGATACATTCACTATATAGTCGTCGTCATCATATAAGAAACAGTTTCCTTCTACTAACATAAAACAAAATTGTAGAAGGGATCGAAGTAGGAAAGATCAAGATAAAGATGACTTTCGGCAATTCCAAATAGACAAATATTGAATAATGTTTTTCAAAATAGGATAATTAATTATTACATGCAGATTATCCGAAAATCTTCGACTCGATGGCTGGGAATCGAACCATTTTGCTGAGTAAACATGTTTCCACTTACACCACCGAGTAGTCTACTACTAATCTCCAAAAAATTTCAGATTCAAGTCGACTGTATGAAGCATAATTTGACTTGTTTCGGTTTACAATTCCAACATTAAGATGTAATGATAAAAGAACGAATAAAGAATTTTATATTCCTTAAATGGGTAGTTTATCTGTGACAGCACTATATTTTTTCAAAGCCATAGAATGTTCGAATTGAACTGAATACTTACCGCAAATGGCATATAAATAGGGCAATATTTCTTCTCGCGACGAATTCTACATTATTTATACATTTTATATAGAATAACTACAATTTTTCTGGAAACAAATCTAAATAATCATGTGTCTCACTGATTTTTTTCGAGTTTTGTTTGTCACCATAATTCTCATCTATAGTCTGTTTTGTCATTAAACTTTTCCAATTTGATTTAGAAATTTTTTGCTTCTTTCAGCATCACATTAATAATATGCTTTTTTTTCGGTTTAGGTTTGTTTCTGACATTAATGGAATAAATTTTCAGTTGGCGCTTCTGGTTTATTTGAAAATGCATCACAAATACGCGTTCTATTCTGTTATGTGGTAGAGAAGCTCTTCAAATTGCCGTTAGTTTATAAAATTGCATTTAAATTTTGAAATTTTTGTAGGGAATGTATAGTTATTGAACTGTCTGTTAGATTAAAAATAAACATTCGAAGCAAAATTATTATGAATATAATTAGTAAGATGGTATTCTCGTTTATTTTATAGAAGATCACTGATAAAATAGGACACGACTTTAGAATTTATAACTGTAGAAAACACTGTTATAAATTACATGTAGTAGAATTATCAAGGGATGAAATGTATGTAGAGTTCTGATTTTAGATAAGTTGAGATATTCGCTTACCACAATCCAACAACTGACACGTATTTTCAACTCTATGCGAACTTTCTGTATTTTTCTTATTCTCTTATTTAGAATCTTTAATTGTCTACCACACAGTTCATGTTAACTTTAGCGTAAAATTACATACCAATCTCAGTAAGACTGGCCATTAGAAACGGTATACGAGTTTATCCAATATTTGTCACACAAACTTACAAGTTTTAATTAATCTGAGCATAGGTAAACGACCTATTAATGTTCTCCAGTTTGTTGTAAATATTTAACACATCGATAATTCTGCTCAATATATTTTCGTTTTTTCAATTTGAGCGTTCTATTTTCAAATCATCTAATGTTGATCAAACTTTAAAATTGTTTGTTAATAGGACGGATACAAATAACTTTTTTGTTTTGTAATTCAAAAATAATTTCGAAATTGTTTTTAAGGTGTGGTCAAATTTGCAAATTATTGTAACAGTAGCAACAACAGATTAAAATGCTTCATTGATAGTGTAATGAATGGAAATAGTTTTCTAAATAATAAACAAAACGTGTTTGATAATAATTGTTTATCTTTTAACAATTATATTAACAATAAATTCGCATGATTCAAATGTGATAATTACATAATTACTGATATTTACGCAAATTATCATAAAACGGCTATTTATTAACTTTATATTTATTCACAATTGCATAGGTGTTAAGTCATTTTTACAATAATTTCGTAATAAAGTTGTGTTTAAAAAATTAATAATTTAATTTTATGATGTTGTTTTATATAATAAGCCGTGAAACTTTCATTAAACAATTGTCGAACTTTTCAATAAACCACACAAAACGATCCTATGGGAATTTTGTTTGTAGGCACCTACAAATATAGGATAAATATATGACTTCTAGACTAAGTGAAAACATAGATAATCTATTGAGGAAATTCGGAAATTCCCCAAGCAACAACAAAATTTGTAAAATGTCAACACTTGTTTCAGCAAAACGCATCGTCTGTTACAATACACTTCGGCAAGTTTTCGTTTGTTATGTTGTAGTATAGAAATGTATAACAAGATAGAAGGGTGTTCTCTGTGTGTGTTTTTTTTTCTGTTTCTTCTTTTTTTTCTTCTCGTATAAAATATATCGTGGCAATGTAAAATGGTCCCGAAGGCAGGAAGCAATAGGAGGGCGCTCAAGAATTTATATAAACATATAAAACGGCGATGCATTCACTAGTCAATCGATTTCAATATACTTCTACTGTTATAAAGAGTGAGTTTGGCTTCTTCACAACCCTTAGGCCATCTTGTCGATCTCTTCTGTTATACAGTAGCTATAGAATTGATAAACTGAATACAGAGTCGTATTAGAATTATTTGAATAAAATGTGAGACATTTAATTTAAAAATACAACAAAGAAATCAGAAGAACCTTTTATTTTAACAGAAAAGCAACTAACATGAGTTTTTCTTGTTATTTTTAAATTTTTGGCAATCAATGTAGATGGCTTGTAGCATCTGTGAATCAAACACTGAAGATAAATGAAGTAAGAAAAGATTTGATAGATAAGTGAAGAAGTAAATACGGCCCTGTTTAAATATCCAGTGAGAATAAAAACACTGTAGCATAAAAGGAAGTATCCGTTTTAGAATTATTAGGAACGGAACGGAATTGGAGAACGTATACATAACATATAAAAAAGGCTAATTGCCACTTATGAAAAAATATAATAAATCTTATCAATCTGTTCTTGTAATTCATTCACTTATTGACGATCAAATCAACTTTATTTCAATCATAAAGTTCCTATAATAAAAACTTTAAAATATTGATATTTTTGTATTTCTTGTTTTTAAATTTAAGTATTCTCTAATTGCAGTTTGTTCTGTTCTTCTCTTCCAGGCTTTGTACTTTGGCGACCACACCACCCTCCAACCAGTCGTCAATATAATTAAATTCATCGTGATCGCGACTCGAAATAAGACACCGGACTAAGTTTTAATTAAAATAAAAGTGCTTTTTATCTCGTCTCCCTTTTTTTTCTCTCCTGTTTACATTCAAAAATAAAATTTAAAGAAAAAAAAAACACGAGTGTTTGAGAGTAGAAAACCGTTGAGACCACTGTGCTTGCAGCAATGCGGGCGTCAGTGGTATTCTTGTTAGGGATTTTTTTATTATTAGTTAATCGGTGTACGGGCGAACCTGCTAACAACGACGTCTCGCATCTATCTTTCACGGCAGCAGCAGCAGCAACACTACGTTGTCCCAAAGGATGCACCTGTTCCGGTACCACCACCGATTGTTCCCATAGGGGATTGACACAAGTTCCCAAATACATTCCAGTGGACACCGAAAGACTGTAAGTATATTGCTTGCTTGTTTTTTCAAACTTAAACTGTATTTGAAGTTTATTTCGGAGACAGTATGAGGAAATAGAAACATAAAAATCAATATTTGATAACAAAAAACCCAGTTTAAAAACTAGGTGCGGTCTTACAATAAGTAAAAATAAACAGAAGTTGACTGATGAAAAACTTAAATACAAAAGACTTTAGAAAAGGAAATAAACGTTAAATAAATTACCTTACTATTGTAAATGAGTGTTGGTTAATTTGTTATAATAATAACAATAATGACTTTTATTATACACAGTCTAATTCAATTAAACGTATATGCCCCTTACTTATAAATGAAACAAGAAAAACATCTTAAGAATTACGAGGACAGTGTCTAACAATAAGTATTCTTCAACTATGAACGTGTCCATGTAGGTAGTTGGATGAGTGATCGTGAGTCGTTCACAAATTTCGTCCAAAAGGATGATGTTACCTCCAAAATACTAGTTAAGATAACGTAGCAGATTTGTTGACACAGCAAGTTGGCTTTTAGTAAAGAAAAGTCGTAACATAATAATGAAGCCTTTATATTTGTTTATACGATCAGAAAGTCTCATTTTTCCATTTCAATAATATCAACAAGAGCACTTCTACACTTTTAAGGTGTTTTTCTGGTTTAAATGATAATAACAGAAATATGAGGACCTCCCAACTATGATGGCCACGTGTGAAATACAATTTAAAATGTTGCAATGAATGATGATAGATTTGGAGATGTCCCAAAAATTGTTGTTTTTTTTGTTGTTGTTGTTGTTGTAAAACCGTCGGATCTGCACCTAATTAATTATTACAACAACAAATAAATGCAGCAATTACTCTGTTTCAAATTAGCAGTTTACGCCACAGATTTAGAAAATTATTACACAAAATATTATTCACATTCATGTTCACATACCAATTTACAATGATTTATCATATCCCATATATTCAACATTTCCAATTTTATATTATCCCATTTTGTACATACAGATGTACAAATTTCAAATTAATTAAAATCCATACATTTTCATTACAGTTAGTGATAGATAAACGGCTAATTTTCCTCAAAAAATGTTCACATTCATAAAGGAAAAGTCTTATAATGTAAGTCTACGTTTGTTTTGTTTTTCTAATGATAATCTGAGAATAGAAATGCACGATGAAAGTGGAAAGTTTATATTTGAATCTGGGCTTTTATCAAATCATAGAAAAGTGTAATTACAACATTTACTTGAAAACGGTGGCTAAGATCTTTGAAAAAAAAACACGAAACAAGACAAATTAAAAGAGTTAATTAGAATTAAAGTCGAAATGGAGTCGTGTGAAGAAGAAGAAGACGAAGAAGAACAAGAAGAGGAGAGCTTTAATATAATCCAAGACAAGTTTTAATGTAAAATAACCAATTAAAGTTTTCGTTAAATCACTAGAGTATTCAATGCAATTTACTTGTGCTATGCATGTAATTAAACTTATTTAACATTTGAGGTTTACCATAAATCTTTGTTGCAGTTTTGTTTTTGTTGCAACAATATCAGAGGATAGTTACATTGTGATTCTACCAAAAAAAATCAAATTCAATGTTAACGATTTAACAATTTCGTCAATTTCATTCCAGAACTATCCACTATATAATCTCTAATATCTGCACGATCTGTAATCTTAACAATAAATCAGAATAATCCGGTTAATAAAACGACCTCTACATAATCCAGATTGTAATAGTTTATGTCAGTTTTTCCATTATAAAAGAAACAATAAAAGTTGAAAACATAAATTGCTCAACAAATCTCTCTAATTAACTAATTCTTGTTGCTGTTTTATGTAATAAAACTAAAATATCGGGTGATATAAACCATTTTTAGAATAATTCCGATGACCTGTTAGTTTTTATAAATGAAATATTGATTTTATCGATAAAACGCAATTAGTGTTGTCGTTTGTGTTTGATATGTTCTCTCTCTTTTATTTTTGTGTTCTTAAACCATATGCAAAATAAAATTCGATAAGAAGCTCTTTGCAAGATGGAATCTCAAGTTCTTTTGAATGTTAAAGTAGCTTAAGTATGTCATCTGAACCACTTAGAGGATTATACATTTTCTGCTTGGTGGTGGTGGTGGTTTAGTTAAGAAATGCTTCATAAATTATTTATATGTTAATGGTTTGTTGGTTGTAACTTACAATCAAAAAGTTATATACAGCTTATTATAGTTGTTGTTAGCTCATCTTTCTATATACTGAAACAAAACTTAATAAACAATCATATAAATACAATAAATGTTAATGCAAAAATGCCATTCAGCCGCTTTTATGTTTTAAACTTTTCTTTAATTTATAAATGATATCTGATTGGTAAAATGATACAGTCCTGACATTGAAGATGATAAATATTTGTTGTGTTGGATAATAATTGAATGTAGACGCAGTGTCAGTATACGTGGAATCCAGCTGAGAGAATGAAATTACCTCTTTTTTTATGACATTTTATTATATGTAATTATGTTGGATATGTTTTGTTGTTTTTAAGTACTTTGCAAGACTACAAATATAAATGCGAATCGCCTTTTGTCTTTTTTTACATATTGTTAACGGTGTACATTTACAATCTTATTTTTCAGTTAGTAGGATGAATTTAATTGAGAGACAATCCATTCTAGTTTATGTTCTGAAAGCTTTCAAAATAAATTGAATCGAACTATACTCCTAATAGCACTTGTTGAAATCTAATTACAGATTCAAGTTGTCCATCTATTGCCGATAGAAATTTGAAAATACCATAAAATCAGCCTCCTACCATTTGATTCAACTGTTAAATATTCAAAAAGTTCCAAAGATAAACAGACTTAATTAAATCGTTGAATTTGCGGTTGCCGTTTACTTTGGCATTACCCGAAATTCGAAACAAAAATTCTGTATTTTATTATCGTTTCGTTTTTGTAAAATTTACATTTCACCATATGTAAGCCTTCGGAAGTGTTTGACCAACTGTCACTATACTATCTGATCGAACATTTTCATACATACATAGGTGTGGAAAAAGCTTCTATAACTTCAAACGTGTTTGAATTTTAAAGCTTTTTGTTCAATTACTTTCTTCGCCAGTATTGTTCGCTCGATCCTTCTCGCATTGTTATCGCACAATTTTTGATAAAAGTGTTTATCAGTTGATTGCACAATAATATACGAGTTAAAGGAAAATCAATTTCCACCCTATACTTTGTTTCGATTCTTATTGTTGTTGTTGTTGATGTTGGTGTTATTCAAGAGGAAGAACCCACAAAATGGACAATCTGTTGCTGTTTAATTGAGATGCGTTGTGAAGTGAAAAGTTGATTGAAAGTTCCCTTTCTTCACCACCATTATTTGTATTATATTGCTTGTTCTTCTATTGAGTTGTATATCTATAATATAGTGTTAGAGAGGGTTGTGGGATTCATTCTATTGTCCATTATAGAAATATTTGTTCGTGAGTGTGTAATCGAGATAGCCTTCTTTCGATATTGACCTTCTTTTATTCAAGTCAAGTTTAATCATTAAAAACGGTTATCGAAAGTGGGAAAGCTCAATTTTTCAAGTTATAGTTGATATGTTTTAAAAGGAATACTACGAAGAAGGATTTCTGTTATCATTTATTATTATACATATATCGTTTTGAATTCCATTTTAAATGGGAAAATGTAAGTGATGACGAATCGAAATTCTTGTCAACATTGAAATTCTTGGCGGCTTTATAATTTCTTTCTTTTTAACTTGATATATTGATTTAAATTTATAATTTACAAAGTCCTACAGTGTATCACATTTTAAAAAGACTGGTTTGCAAAAGATGAAGAAGATGTCTTTATTTTTCGCTTCGTATTTACGATCTTGTTTCAATTTTTTCTGTCTATCTTCTTACAATATCGTTTTACATTAAAATTTCAAGGTATTAGTGGGACAATATATTTTGAAATTTTGTTGAATTACGTTGCTTACAATCAAAAATAAATTGTTTCGAACTTTAAGTAACAAAAGAATTTGAACACTTTTAAACTTTTGTAATTTTAATCAATTCGAGAAATCCTAAATACCCAAGTTGCTGCCTTATCAATAGTTAGTTATCTTCGCCAAAGTTGTAAAGAAGCTTTGTAAATTTACACAGACGGTTTCGTTATAATCGATTTTAACTAATTAAAACACGATTCGAAAATTTACGAGACTCTTCTCAAATTTGAAATTTTAATAAAAGCCTTCTACAATTACTTAAAATTAGAAAATGTGCATAATGTTTGATCAAATTTCACTATGTAATGCTTATAAATCTATATCTATAGATATTTAAACAGTATAGGGCAACATATAAATCCGTGTTATAGTAGAAATAATGGTTCATTGTACTAGTTAGGTTTGTAAACCAACAGCATTCCTCAATTATCGTTGATGATACAACCAGATTACGTTGCATATATTGATGCATTCTTTAATAAATAATTAATTTCAATTGTTTGAAATTACATACAGTAATAATAATAATAATAATGATCGATTCATGATGGTTTAATCATTGCGGTGACGTACATTAAAGTATTACTTTGCACTTGACGTGTTAATTATTACTGACAAGATGAATAATATTTTGAGAAATTGATGTCTGGCCTCAGTTAACTAAACACAATTAAAACTAAACAATAAGGAGATTTATTAAATAAATAAAACTTTGACAGGACTTATACAGATTTTCCAGCTCCCGTCTGTGTTCAAATTTCACTAATATTTCCAATTTAGAAGTGTGCAAATTAACATTATCATAATTAGAGATGTTGCAATCTATATTTATAGGAAATCGTGCCTTTTCATCGTTTTTATTACAAAATATACGAGTCAGTTATCTTTTTTTTCGCCCGTAAAGTTTAGATGTTCAGTGGAAGATAAACATTATGTGGCCGCAAAGATGACAGCTTGTTGTTGTTTCATATAATGTAAATAAATAAATAAAGTATAAAATTAACTTTTCGGAGACGTCGGATCTGTATTAAAGAATATCATCTTCACCTATATAAGTGAAATATGTGTGTAAAATTAGATATGAACGTCAAAAATGTGTTCAACCATTTGGCATCGATTTAAAACCACCACATTCTTAGAACAATTAAAATATGATTTACATACATATGTATGTTTATAGTTGAGGAAATGCTTAATTTATTTTAATAAATCATTTACTGAAATTATTAACGCTTCTTTGCCATTATTTGAATGGTATGTTGTTAAATAACTGAAAATTATTAGCATTTTTTTTCCGATAAAACACAGTCTCTTTGAAGTATGAAGATGGATTATTTTTAAAAGAGAGAGAGCTATTTAGATTTGGTGTGCTTATGTATAAAAATAAAGATCCAGACAGGACCAGTTCTTGGAATTTTCTAATTTAATCGATTGCAAACTATTTTTATAAGACAGAATAAAGAATGGACTAATTTGTTTATTATGGCATGAAATATTGTTTTTCTAGAGTATATAGGATTAAAAGTGGATTTTAAAATATTACCTACTGGAAAATAACGTTCGTTCTCAATCTGTTTATGAAGCTTTAAAAGCGGTCAACTTCAACAAGTTCACCTTTAACTCTCTCTTCTATATAAACAGTACAAAAAATACCTCAAATCAGATTATCGGTGTTCGTTTGAAGAACGAGCCAACTCATCTAAAGATATAGTTTGATTTATTAAATTGTGGATACTTTCCTTGGAAAATCAGAGTGATTTTCCATTGTTCAATGTCGTTTTGTATTCATTTAGTTTCTCATTAAGCCAACTGATAAGATCAAAACATATCGGTTATAATTTAGAATCGATTAATCTTCAATTAATATTTTTTCCATCCTTCATTATTAATCTCTTATATTTTAATTTTATAACTAGTTTTCTTACAACTCGTTATTTTTAACATTGAATACATTTAATAACAATGATCTTAATCGGTTTTAATTAAAACACCTGATTGGTATCTGAAATTAATAGTACAGTCACATGTAGAGTTACAGTTACAACTTGACGATATCAACATTTGAATGATGGTGATTATAACAACAAGAGTAGCAACGTCTATTCTAGATTGCTCTGCTAGTATTACTGTTATTACAACTATACCTCCCTGTTTCATCGCCCTATTAGTATTTTAGGGTAAATGTCAAGACTATTGTGT
Organism: Lydus trimaculatus; assembly: GCA_037414755.1. Taxonomy (NCBI): domain Eukaryota; kingdom Metazoa; phylum Arthropoda; class Insecta; order Coleoptera; family Meloidae; genus Lydus; species Lydus trimaculatus. Next base: position 63,966 of record JAZBGY010000243.1, on the reverse strand, counting down.
TATCAGTTCAACATTCACGATCAATGTATTGTAATTGAAATTAGCTATAATGCAACTATTGAAATTATATAACTTTTGTTAAAAGTTTCCGATAATCGTTTGATCGTGTTCTGATTTTATAAAATTCAAGAAATTGCAGAAGGTTTCTCAATTAAATTGTTTTTTTTTTTTTTTGTATGACAATTGATAACAGACTTTGAGATAAATCTACGATCCTTTCATATCATCCCATTTCTTATGTTCTTTTGTTGAAAGAAAGGAATAGCCGCGACGACAACGATGAATGCCATTATCTATTGTTGTATATATTTTTGTTCTTCTTTCTGTTCTCTTAAAAGTTTAACGTCGACTAAAACTGTCTCTCATAAAATCTTCAAATGTCTCTTAAGCAGTATTATGTTGGGAGTTTTTCAACTTTATTAACATAACGATTGTTGTAATTATTATTGTTATCTATTTATATATTTTTATTTGATAATAATTAATTCATTAATCAACTAGATGTTGCAACAAGTTGTTATTTTTGCTCGTATTTTTGTATTAAAATATCAAGTGTTTTGTGAGAAATCTAAGACTTGATGATATTAGACACGCATCTAACCAACATTCTGTTAATATAAATCATAACAGAGAGCATAGTGTTGGTGAATTTCTGTAACATCGTAAATCATCAGATTAATTAGTTGTGTTATGTTATTTAGGGGTTTAATAATTTTGACGATATTAGTTGAATGGATGGACAGGCAACAGGGTTGTTTAGTTCTCTGGTAGGAGGAGGATACCTTTCATTCAAAACATAAACAGACGATTTGAAAACGTACGAACATTAATATAGAAATACAATAAGATCCTTTATAACAACATTTAATTAATTCTAATGTTGCATATTTATTATAAGGTCGGAATTTGTCATCTTGTCTTGTTGTTTAAAATGATGTTTGCTGATAAGTGTTCAATTATATCAGACAAGTTGTAAATTGTTGTTTTATACTTACGAAAACTCTCATCAACTTAATTTTCTTTGTTTTTCAACTGTTATCGTGATCATCATTATAGATTGGTGAATTTATTATCAAGAAGAGTTTTTTGAATAAATTGGATTTTTTTTATTAAATTATTCTGATTGGAGATGATTGTAAGAAGCTAACTAGAATCCCAAAAATGTACATAATTTTGTGATGTTTTTTAAATTATTAAAAACCTGTTCAAATCATTTATTTCTAATTTAAATACTTTAAATTATTTAAATAACACATTTCGAATGAAGATTTGTCAATATAAATTTGGAAATTTTAATTAAAATTTAAATATTTTCGAATTTGTTCGTATTAAAATGTTAAGATTTTCTATTAATTAGTTTTGTTTTTAGATAAATTATTATATTTTAAACAATATTTATATCTATGCGCCACTGGAAAATTTTCCAAATACATTTTGGTCGCGTGTTCCCGTCTATACCTATATATGTATATTGTCATGTATTTTTATTGGAAAATTATGTAAATCGCGGAAAGAAAACGCAGTCTGTTTTTTTGTTCTGACGCTTGCTTAACCTAAACTTTTTCACTATATTTTAATAAAATAAATAGAAGTATACTGCGTCTATTTCAGCTTAACCGACTTAAGAAAGAGAACTTTTAAAATTATATACACCGAAACGTTCATAGGTTAGGTACGACAATGAGCGATTTTGAAAAAGGTCGATTTCAAAATCTGTTGCAAGGCGAAAACTTTCGGTCCGATCATGATCAAGCCTGTCATCCCTATAGCTGAGGCTGGGCACACACGAGCGGACTTTTTAAAGGATCTGGTTCGATAAATCAGATTCCACGATCCGCTAAGGACTTGATCTAACTAACTGAGAGCTGAGAAATCTGCCGAATCAACGGATCAAGTCCGATTGCGGAACGGATCTCTCCGTGTGTGGCGTAGAAATCGTCGTTTTTTGAGGAATTTGGTGCGTGAGATCAGATCCGACCAGATCCGTCGATCCTTTAAACGTGTTTAAAAGATCTGCCGATTTCTATAGTGGTTTGTTTAGAAGGCACCACCATGGCCACTTCAAACACGCTTGCAATTGATCAGATCCGCCCGTAGCTTTGTAACAGTGAACCGAATCCGTCGGATCAAGGTCATCGGATCGTTCCTACAGACCCGATCCTACAGTCAGCTTCAACACACACGACCGGATATTTTGGTGGACTTGGTTCAGAAAGGACCAGATCCTTTAAAAAGTCCGCTATTGTGTGCCCATCTTAAAAGTTTATGTAGGTACGGTTAAATCAACTCGCTTTCCTGAACCTAGTCTTGCGTAAGTCATTCTATGCGCATTTACCGGTACTGACAGCGAATAATATTATCGTTGATGCGCAGTTATCCTTAGATAAGTTAGAATTCTTGTTTGTGTGTGGTTAGGTCGCGTCTCCACACAAATACATTTTGCTAACAACGCCTGCAACACTCTTTGCAGATACTGTCTACACTGGGCTACACGCCACCGCAAATTTCCGTTTTAATTACGTGCTCCATGTGTCTTTTGTTTCCCGTAGTTGGTAGCATAAATCAGCTGATTACGCTTATGACGCAGTTTATTTTACTGTTCATCCACCAAGAACTAGGTATAACTTTTTTACAATTATTCGCCATGCAACAAACTCACTAATCATAAAACGTTGCTTGTTTGCAACATTCCTTTGATGTTTATTCATTTATATAATAGCCATGGTCGTGTTGCTCGGGTACGTGGGCAGCACTCAAAACTGCTGACTTGCGCTGCTACCTACGCGAGAAATTTGATACAGGCATGTTGCCGGTTGAATCTGTCCGTGTGGAGACGCGCCTTAAAACTTACTGTTTTAAAGCCAAGTCGACCATGATAAAATAAATAGAGTATAGTAAATTTATAAAGGATTCTTGTCTGATATTAATTTTTTATTTAAGCTAGCTACAAGTATTTTTAGTCAATTTGTAAGAATAAACAATAACGATATAATAAATGACAGTGCATTAAATCCACATTCCTACAAGTGAAGTTGTATTGCTATATTTTTTCCTATCATCCGGTAATTATCCTACCTACTTTCAAAAGATTTTACTTTGATCTGGAAAACAATTATTTTTTGCAGCAGCAGCAGCAGACGTGTTGTAATTCAGTCATTGTACGTGTCTAATTATTATTCGATTATTTGTGTTTTTTCGTTATAAATTTTACAATTCAAGTATTATTGGTGATGGTTTTCTTCATTTAAGTGTATTTGTAAATCATCCACCCACATCACAACATTAATCTCTGGTTTACTGTTTTGAGTATCTGTTCGAACTTGTTAATTAGCGTAAAATTGGTGATCATTGAAGCATATCGTGTTACTTATTACAACAGGGTAGTCGTGTCCTCTCTTTCACACTTGATAACACACAAATTCATAAAACTTCCGAAATTCAGACACATGCACACAAAAATAAAAAGAGAAAACAAATTGTATGTTGGCAAAGTCTAATTATCATTGCTGTCATCGACAGATATAATCCAACGACAAATTGTAATAATTCAACAGAGTCAATCAATATACAAATTGGATACACTCACAGACATACGTAAATAAATAGAATATACATATACATACAGATATGAAAAGGGATTCTCGTTATAGGGGAGATAATATTCTGAAAAATCTCTAGAGAAAAAACGTACTTCTGAAGTTATTAATTGAGTTTTAAATTAACTTAACACATCACATATGTTTGATATTTCATGTAGTATGTTCTAAAAATATAAGAGAATATACAATTTTAATATCGTACAGGAAACATCTTTATTAATATTAACAGCATTCATGATGCACTTTATAAGTAACATATCCTCGAAACTGTTTCGTATATCAATTAACATACCTTTTACTCTTATCAATAATTTTGTTGGAAACTTTTGAAGTTTATATTTAACAATCAACATATGTGTAGCATAATCTGGTTTATTGTTATTGCTGAAATGGAAACTAAAGTAGAATTATTTGCAATTTGTTAATCTTAAATGAGGCTAAAATGCCATGTTTTCTAATCTTCAATTTGACTAGAAACATTCAAATCATGAACGCTCATAATGGTGTACAACTCTCACCTGTTGTCTTAATAGTTGGTTACCTGTTTATTTTAATTAAGAATGATTATTCTGTTGGAATACATTCGATACTTGATTTGGTGTGTGTGTGGTTGTGTTAACCAACTTGAAATTCGATTAAGTGATAATTTTATTGATTGCATTCCAAGCTGTCATATTGTTTGTTAAAAACATTTTATTGTTTGTATAGGAGGTATATGTGATGCGGGTATCCAATAATTATTATTGATTCATTCTGTTTGCATATTTATGTCTACATAGAAATTATTGTCATATTAACGTTTAATTTAAACGTACAATAAACAATTTGATTGATGTAATCCATTTACAGATTTATCTAACACACGATTCTAAATGCAATAATAATCAATCGATGATGGATTTTTCTTAAGAATTCTATGCATTTCAAATTGAATAAATTAACGAAAAAACATAGAATTTTAAACGTCAAAACTTGCAAGTTTCCATCTACATGTTAGTGTTAAAAATATTTAATATTTATTATACGAATAATTAGATGTTTGTTCAAGTTACCTATTCAATCGATTTATGATAGTCAGTCTGTATTATTATTACTGGTTTGCTATTGAAGATAATTTATCGATCGATATTATGAAGAAATAGCAATTATCTAGAGGACGTCTAGAATAAATATCGGTAATATACAGCCTGTTTCAGTTGATAACAGTCAATATTTTGCTTATTTCTGAATGCAACAAGCAAACATCTTAAAAATTTGGAGGACAACGTCCACAGTGGAAATGCCCTTGTAAGTAAATTGGAAATGAGGATAGTGAAAGAGGACTCCATAACTAATATTCGAAATATTGTGTTTTCTTCACAAATGAGGGAAATATACATAGTTTAAAGTAAAACAATTCTTCAGATGAGAGATTTAAATGTAAAGCTGATGTTAAACTTCAACACATGTGTATCAGTGCCAACGTCTAATTAAAATCAATCCCTTTGTTGATTTAAAATTAAATTGAGTTTTCTACGTTAGAAAAGAATTTTTCTATTTTTGTACCCTTGTTCCAATTCGAATTATTTGACACCAACTTATTATAATTATTACACTGCTAATTACACTAGTTTTAGTTTGAAATTTTATTCATATTATTATGTAGCTTTTGTGTATGGCTGTGTCTATACAATATCGAGGGTGTTCCATCAAAGCTTCATGTTAATTAACAAACTTGGAACTCAATATCGTGTATGTTAAAAGTCGGCCCCGATGTTGTTAGTTGCTTAGTATGGGGTATAATTGAAACTTTACAACAAATATGTTTAATATAAATGGTTGCAGTTGATGATAGTGTTGTAAAGGAAAGAGGTATGAAAGTTTTATTAACCTAACGATTACTGTAGTTTAAGTATAATTGAACGATACGTGTATTGATTACTTTATATAGATGGCAGACTTTTGTGTCTTCCATTATGGATAAGGTACCCATTGATTCAATTGTGTGTCCTCAAAATTGCTTTATTATTATTATATGCTTCGTTGCTATCGAAATTATATCATAGCGAGTTGAGGGCGAATCAATGATGAAAGAGTTATTAACACAAAATTTACTTTTGATCGTTATTCGAATGAATATTTGAGAAGTTTTTAATCAAAAACAAGTGTTTTGTTTTTGTGAAATTTGAATTCGATTCTTATTTTATTGCTACGTTCATTTATCATTGTAGTTTATCAAAATTTAGCCATCTTGATGATTAATTATCAATTACGGTTTGTTCTTGTAACTTCGTATTGTTAACAGTCTTGATTACAAGAGCATTGATAATATCTTACCAACCCTATTTTGTATACCACTTCTGATCACTGAAGCATACCCGGAATTACATTTACTACCACTATACTATTCTCTTACTTTGTTTTCCCTATTGACTACGATCTAAAATCAGAACTATTGCACAAGATGCTACAAATACACTCTACCTTACAAAGTAATGTTTGAGGGCGACTAACTTAAATAATAATAAAATTTAACTATCACACTTTTCATCTCGCTCTTTCTTACTATATTCAGTTAAATGGTTTTGCCAATTATCAAAACCACCACCAATTTTATCGTTTCTATAACGATTCTCCTTATATTCTGTTCATTGTGAAAAGTAGTAAAGCTGCTTTTAAATAGACGACTTCTTGACTCTTTTATGTCGTAAGTTTATATGTCTTATTCAAATTATTCCAATTTAGCGGGTCATAAATCCCAGGACACCGGTAGCAACACATTTACTGTTAATAACAAACTAAACTACTAACAAAATCCACACATTTTATAAAGTTTTCAAAACGTAAAAGTTTTATCACCAACATAATTAAATCATTGATGATTTAAAACTTAGTGCTTCTCTGTATGAAATTTGCAAATGTTTATTTGAAGTATAATTTCCCATAAATTAATGTATGAGTTGAATGGTGTTTGTGCGGTATTTTTGACATTTGTTACTGCTATATTTTAAAATTAAAGTACTTTATGATTGGGATACCGTTGAAAAAATTATTTAAAATATTATAGCAGAGAGTTTTAGTGGGTGATCACTTGTAGTCGTTTTTTTTATGGCAATACACAGACTATATTATACAAATCCGGATATACTCGTAGTTCTCAAACGATTCATGAATTTTATGGAATTAATAGTGATTGGCCATGTATCCATATGTACTATTTTAATAAAACTCCAATACATCCACTGAGGCTCGAACGTGGGACTTCTACTTGCCGGTTGACGTGTTTCCAATTTACCGATAGAGAAACCTACTTATCTATCTTCAGATTGTAGCACAACTAGAACAATAAGCTGAAGAACAAGCTTCGTAAGTTTTGTTTGAAATAGCTTTAACTGTACTTGACAGTTTGATATTAAAAAAAAAATTAGACAGATTAAGGCACAATAATATAATAAACCCCTTTAGTTGTTGTTTGTATTTTACCATTTTTCTTCAATATTTAATTTTGGTAATTGTGCCATCGACTTGTGCATTATACTTATGTGAACCAACCTTAACCGTTCTGTTATAACTAGAGGCCGGACATTGGAACCCTAGCAGATTGTAGGTGAGAGTATCAATCGATACTATTACATTAGAACGGCACATTGTTATCTAATGTTGTAATTTTTAACTAATAGTCCATTATCAAACGTTAACATACCCAATAACTATGCTAATGTTTCACGTATGTTGATGCATATTTTATGGTTTAACTGTACGTCCGTCCCCTAGTTATAATCATCCAAAGATTACATTAAGAAATCAACAACTCTCGTGACTGATATGTTTTTTAAAATCCAACATTCTCTATTTTATCGTCCATTTAATTGATAATATAGTTCATTTTACACATTGACATCGTAAATTTTATCACGCACCATTAGAGAGATCTACTATTTCATAGTATAGTGTACCATAAATTATACATTTAATAATTGACATGAAATTATTTGAAAATTCTCTCTGCTTGCCTTGTTAATAAATTCAATTAATAATCGGCCGATATTGGCACTAATGGAATTAATTTACGAATTTTACTCCATTATTTATTTTATAAAATCTGCAATTCGCATTAGGATATTTTCCGTTGGCAGTGGCACATAGAGCAATAGGAAAAGTTCAGTAATTTCCTTAAAGAAATGTTTCATAAGAAAAGCGCGTCCGTTCAAATTGCGGTAAATCGGTGAAATATTAGCAAAGCTTTCATCCACAGGCATCCATTGAAACTTGAAACTGTGGGGAAGATGAAGATCGGAAAAAAAATGTATACCCAGGACCATTTTAGTATGTGGAATGCGATACTGGTTTACGTTTACTGACTTTATAGAAAGATGAAAGTGATTGATTCTCTAAATAGGGTCTTTATAAGGGAAAAAGTGCACACAAAACTCGTAAATTTCAGTTTCTTTTCTCTCATGTTGGTTTTAGAAACGTTTTAGTGAAGATTTTAAACAAAATTGTCGTTAGGTATTTTTTTTTTGTTGAGTAAAATAATTAATTTACCAATCAATTAACATTCTTTGATGTTATTAAGTTCGGGATCGGCGGACTAGCGTAAATTAAAGTAATTACGCCTAAATTTCTATCGAGATTGGTTTGCTGACTTTTTGCGTATGGAACAAAAACGGACGATTTCAACATAGGATACACAGAAGTTTACAGATTGTGTTTTTATATATATAACTCGTTCTTTTCCGTAGTTCTTTTATGTGTTTCCGTTTTTATATGATTTTTCGCTTTGATTTTCCAAGCGAGAAACAAATCCAGAATTGCGTTTGAGTTTTTAATATTTTCTGTAATTGCTCCGTATGTCACCGACAGAAATACAAATGGAAAATGATATTTAAAACGATTTTGAATTTTGCGTGTATAGCTCGTTTTTATTACATTTCTTCTTTCTTGTTTGTACTAATACATACTTCCTGATACTTATTTCTATGGAATATTGGAAAAAATATGAAAATCACTTATACCAAAGTTGATTCCGTGATTTTGTGACAATGATGGTATGAATGAAAAAAGGGCTAGGCGCTAGGGGAATGTCATATTATATTTCAAATCCTTGTCGTAATTGAGTCGAAGACGAAAACGAAATAAAGTGATATGGTATGGAATGGGAGAGAGATCAAAAGTTGAAAGACGTAGGCAACGAGACGCATCTTAATCCTCGACAGGAGCCACAAAGCCGAAGTGTTTGCTGATGGAATGAATGTTCGTTACTCGACGGGATGTTTGACATGACCTGTCAAACAACAGTGTGATGTCCTGAGATGTAATCTGTACTAATAAAAACAGTAAAGGGAAAGAAAGAAAAATATTAGAAGACCCTGAAAGCTACCGGAGGCATAGTTGATATTCCTTCGTTTTACCCGAGTGTCGGATGTTATAACAAATTAAGAAATATGACACCGAGATTGTCTCTATAGTGGTAGTAGGGTGGTGTTAGGGTAGATACGTAACGATGATGGTATACCAGCAATTTAGTGGCGGTTATATACCTGTACCACTGCCAAGTTTCCGTAGCAATTTGTTTCGTTAATGAGCTTCCGTATATATTAGTCATCAATAAATGTAGAGTAGATGTTGTTTTAAATATAAACAAAAAATTAAAAATTGCATGTTTTCCAACTCAATCAACACTTAATTTGAAAGTTACATAAACTGTTCTAATTGTTTTATTCCTCAACTTGTTATATTGCAGTGCAGTCTAATTTCCATGTAGCTGAAAATTGAAAAGTGTTGAGGTTTTAGGTTTTTTAGTCTTTTGTTTTGAAACTTTTGTTATCTGTGTTTGCCTTGTCAGAAAATTAACGTTTCTAGAACATAAAAATCGACTAACTAAATAATGAAAACAGGTCAGTTTACTGACTTACAATTGAGAGAATTTTATTGTTGTAGAATTGACCTTTACAACAACATCTCCGGCTATCATTTTTTGTAAATCAAGAACATGCAAACTTTGTCTTCTACAAAAACGGTAATATAGAGAAAGAATCTTTGTTGGTGGTAGATAATTTTTTTTTTCTAAAATGCAAAGGTAAATGACTGATATAAATACACGCAAGCTTCCGCAATATACGTGAGAATTTTGATACAAAAACAGTTCTATAAATATTCAGAGATTTTTCAAAACTATTGTTTACCACCAGTAATTAAGCTGACATTATCAGTCGAATTTATTATCATAGACAACAGAAGCTTTTTTTTTCTGTTCAGAAAGCCAATGTGACACTCGGTTCTGTGTAATTGATTTTTGAAGTACAGATTGTTTACATAATAAATATTCAGTTCGTATTGCCATAAGGCGGAAATTATTTTCTTTAGCACCCGATCAATGACACTCTATTTGCTTTTAGTTATCATTTTGACTGGCATTAAAATAATAAATTCAGTGGGGATAAATCACTTCTATATATTTCATGGCAAATACGTATCTGAATTAGAATTAATATCCATTTTCTACAATCGTTTTTTTTTTTTATTTATTTTATTTTCTTCGATTTAAAACTGTTCATATCTCAATGGTACATACACAACTTCCGTTGAATTTAAGCCATCATTCTATTACGATTGCACGTACGGATTCTTTTATTTGTTCAACGAATTGTTCGATTTTCAATGGTCGTTTCTGAATTGTATAATAAAAAAGCTCAAAAGCTTGTATCGGTATTACTAGTCAGGATTTGGCCATTACCACCTTCTCAATTTAATCCACAAATGTTGATATACAAATAGAGAATCTCTTCGTTTTTTATTTATTCATTTATTTATGTTTATAATATAATAGTCTGACTTTTAGAGGGGACCTGATAATAAAACGACCATTTCTATACCGTCTCTTTCTAATCTTTGTGATTAAATCGCCGGTAGTAAATGTGGTGTAAAGTTTGGTTGACATTGTAGAATTCCTACAAAACGTGTAACGGACATTGCAGTGAATTCGAATAGAGGAAATATGGGACATGAATATCCGAACATACGTAAATCTTCATAAATCTAGCAATAATTTATGGTTATCTTTGATTTAATCACCATAGACATACACACGGATATTTACACATGCTTTTTACGGTATTTAATTTAATTATAGAGAGCGACAAAGAGAGAAAGTGCTATTGGCTTATACTCAAATAAAATGGTACTAGTAATGACTATTTATTGACACTTTTGTAACTGTCCAAGATGCAGACTTACCTTATTTAGAAGACGCTATTGCATACCTGATCTAAGTATTCCGGATTTTGCTCACATTGATAGAACAATTTTTTAATTTACTAAATTAGTTTATTCACTTTTTTATATAATAGAAAACAGAAATCGTTAGTTGGGAAAGTCTTTTGATTATCGGAAATCGTTGTTTTATTGACTAGTTAATTAAATGGACAGACAAAATTTGACATTGACTATTAAAAAGGTTATTAAAATCCGATTTTAGCTGTTAAAACGTCGAATAATTAAGTCTAAAAGTGACTTGGAAAGTGTTAAAGCTAATTAATATTTAACGTTTATCTGAAGCCATTAAATGTTAGCGCTTAAGGGGATTCAAATTTTCGGTAAAATACCCAATAATCCATGCTTTCCTGCTAAATATTTAAAGAATAAAACGAACCGTTTCCAGTATTAATTGTTCAAATGTAGTATATTCGATAGGTACTTACGTAATATTTTTTTAAATACACAGATGCCAACAATAATTATAAAGCCGGTCTATTTTTTAACATTCCCTGTACTAATATTTTCTCAAACATTTCTCTTGTCTGCAGACCACAAACTTTAATTTCATTGTTGTCATCGTTGTCATTGTCGTCAGGTCAACTCTGATTTAGTTGGAATGCAACAATGTACTGGCACAACCCTTTTATATGAGAAAATTGCATTTCATCCCGAACTTGTATTCAAACTTTCCACTATGAATAATTATGATGCATAATAAAGAAGACAATGTAATCACGCTTTTATTATCACTCATATTATGGATGGAGTGACAACGAAAAAAGCTTCTTTTTAGTAGACATTCGCGAATACAAGAAAATAAAGTACAGATTACAGAATATTAAAATATAAAGTTAATAGTGGACTCATATGTGAGCTTATCGGGTTTAAACTCCAACAATGTACATAAAAGTGGAAAAATATTTGTTTTTTTTTTTTAAATTTAAATTGGAAAACACCAAAATTTCTGTTGTGTTTCTCTCTAAAATTTGTCTATTTGTTAATTTTAAATCGCTTGACATATTTAACACATAAGGGGTGGCTTTACACACAATATTCTAGAAACAATTGTTCTTTGTTCTGTATACGGGCGGGGTATTAATTTGCATTGAAATTTTCTATGTGAGCCACACAAGCGATGGTTTTAAAGAGGTATACGTGTATTTGTAAAGAGAGAGGGCTCTTTCAATTAATTACAGACGACAACATAAGCCCGTAGAGAAGTTAGAACAAAACCGTCAACTGTTGGTTGACATTCCTTCATATAATTGTTAACGATTTTCCACAATAAAAAAAATACGAGAAGTTGTGTGTATACATATACCGGGTGTCTTATTTGTCAATTCGCTAAAATGCAATTTTTACTCATATTTGTGTCTGAATGGGTAAAAATGTTTGAATAATGATGCTTATTATAGTCCGTTATCTAGTCGTGGGAACGCACAACTTCAACCGTCATTGCCATCAATGCATCGCAAAAGTTCCCTCTCTAGTTTGTTTGTGGAAAATATTTATTTATTTATTTATCAATTTTATTGCTTAATTGTTTAAAAAAACATCCCTCTTCAACTGAAATAATTGGAAATAACATCAACATTGTTGTATTATTGTTAATCAAATTCAACCCCATGTTAAACGTTGAAATTTTAATAAAATAGCTTTATTGAAACAATAATTCGATTAAAGTGACTGTCATATTGAATTTCTAACTGCCATTAGTATCGAGACAATTTAATAGGGCCTTATTGTGATGATTTATCGTTTATATTGATTTTGGAATGTGGTTACGAATTGAAGAGCACAACCCTCCTCAAGTCGATCATCTCCTGCTGCATCCAGTTCATCTATCCTATTTTTAATCGATTAAACTGTATATTAACAGTAGAAAAAAAACAAAAGAAAAGAAAAGAAGAATATTTAGCTTCAACTTATTTCAATGGTTTTGAAATATTATAGGGTTTCGAAAGACAATAAGTTGTGGCGGTAATAATCGCCTTATAGTTTAATGATAAATGAACGTTGAAACAGTTGGGGTCATTATTGTCATTAACTACATGATAGGACTGCATTATTTAAGAATCATGAACTGAAACTGGCTTCAAAAAGTTGGCCGATTATCTTAAAGAATAGTTAGAATACCTTTGTGAATGGTAATTAAAAAACAAACGGTGTGCCAATTCTTTTTTGGCTTGTTTATGACTTGTGTCATTTGGATCCAAGCATGGATTGAATTCAATTTGAAATTATAGGGTGTACAAGTTTCTTACATTATTTATTATCATTATTATGAAGTAGTATGGGCGTTGCCTTAGTTTGTATCCGTTACAGATTGATTCTATTGAATAGAAAGTAAATTAAAATTTGTATCTTTCCCACAACTGGCAACTTTGTCAACTTTGGTCACTCATCAAGCTTGACTTCAATTAGAAAAAGTCGAATCTAATCAAAGTAGAGTAGTGCAATTTCGATGGCAATAACTGGAGATGATCAAAAAAACCTCTAGAGATTTCCTTGACGGTTAGTTTTAGTATATGTGACTAGAACTAGATCGTTTCAACACGAGAAGAATAACAATCATTTTTTTTTGTTGTTGTTGCCGTTTTATGAAATCAGTTTGAAATGATTTTCTTTAGAATTTCAGGTAGACGAGATACAATTCCACTGTGGATATCTTGTCGGGCTTCTAATCAACAACATCCTTCTTATCTGTTGTAAAATTATAATATGAATGTGTTTGTTCATAGTAGAAATAATTGAATAAAACATACGGAAGTCTGAAGTAATCCAACAAGAAATTGTTTAGATATACATTCATATAAAAATTGTTGTTTTTACAAGATAAAAGAGAAAAATAACAATAAATATTCGATAGTAAATCAAAGTTTTATAGTTGTTTTTTTCTTGTTGTTTGGAAAACTAATAGTTGACTTTCCAATTTTCCACATTACCATATTCTTCAATATTTCTTATTGTTAGTAAATGGGTGGATAAAATGTAAATTTTACATTAACAATTGTTGTCGATGGTTGTCGTTGATTTATTCAACAGTAAACTTTGGTTGTTTAGATGTGTTTTATTGGCCGAACGTTCACAATTGTTACACACATTCACTATAACCCAAAAAGATAAAGTTTCTAAAAGTTGTTTTTTTATTTTCGAAAAAGAGTAAACAGCATTGTTGATAATTCGTATAAAAGTTGCTATTTGTTGGAGTTTGATGTTTATGCAACATCACGTTCATCATCCACACATATATGGAAGATCATCTCTCTCTCTCTCTCTTTTTTCTACTCTTCCACTTCAGGTTGTAGTTGAACATGTTTTTGAGATTAAAGAGAACGATCATTATATAATACAAGTGAAATAAAATGATGAACGATGATGTTTCATGTTTCTTTGTGTGAAATAACATGTAATATGTTTGAAATGATTGATACTTTACAACTAACCATAACACAGCACTACTTGCACTTTAATATTAAAACAGTTGGAGCAACATTTGCAGACGCAGTTGGATATATTGGCTTTTTCCAATAAGTTATTAATTATGTTGGTAATCAACATTCGAGATCACGGAATATGTAATGCAACTTTGGTATAAATAATTCAAGATAATTACAAATCGATCATTTATATTTCGTGAAAATTGTCAATGAAGATTACAACATCTATTTTCAAATGGTATTCAACATTATAAAGCCATTTTGTGCTATCCATAAATTATTTTAAGATTTAAATAAACAGTTGAATACTGTCCGCCTTTACCCATAAATTAATCCTTCCATACAAGTCATAGAAATATCCATTTAAAGTCTTAATTAATTCGGTCAATTCAAGAGAGTTTTTGTTCGTATGTTATACCGGACACTCCTTTATTCATACTCCAATATTGTTTATTATAAATGAATGATTCAAATACACCTGTAGATAAAATAGAATGAGCCTCAAGTAGTATAAGAAAAAAAACGAAAAGGTCATAGTTTTATGTAGTAGTAGTAGTAGTTGTGATGAATTACTAGCGGCGGCTGATTCGACAGATCCGTCAGCTCGCAAAGGGTCACTGCCTCCATACCATTTGTCTTCATCCACTAGAGTCCATTGAATAATGTCAAATAGAAGGAGTGGAAAGTAGAGACCATTGTGTAATCGGTATGGACGACAACTGTCTCATTTCGATACACAAGACCCGCATACACTTCAAATGATAATTGATAATCATCTCTATCTTATAAAAGGAATAAGAAAACGAACAAAATCTTCAGTTGAATATTATTTGTCTTTCAAGGTGTTGAAATATGATCGCATGCCATGACCACATACAAATAATCAACGTTGTCACAGCTGGAATTCTCCAACAAGTAAATTTCGAATTTTTTCCATTAAACTTCCAAGTTTAAAGTCTCATTTATAGTATTGATAATAAAGACTAAATCCGTTTTAATACGTTCAAGTGCTAATTAACGTTGAAAATACGGTCATTCTCTACAGATGCACGCAATAGTAGTAAATCGTTACTGGAATAATCGTTAAAATTAAAAATACCACCACAATTGTGTTGTAATTAACGAACATGTCCCATCATCATACTATTTCTGTACTATGTGTTTGGGTTTTAATTCATTTTCTTTTTCTTAGTAAATGTGCTCATCACTTTGATTGACGTTTATGTTTACGCTTTGACTAGAAACGTGCAAGAACGTAACTCATGTCAACATAATAAGCTTATTTTCTATTCAGTTAACTCTACAACTTATAATTTGCTGCTCTTTTTTCCATTTTATTTTTGATTAAATTAATTTAATAAAAGTGTATTTCGTGACACGGCAATTTCTTCTATAACTGTCATATATATTTACGCATATTGCCTGACATTTTCTATCTGGCGATTGGTTTTCTCGTTATTCGCCATCGGCCAAATTGTATCTTATAATACCCTATCAACAGTGTCCGTTAATGTCTCCCAAGACACTACATTTGCGCAATCTTCCTCTCTAATAGCTTATCAAATATCGTAACAAACCCTCTTCTATTATGAAATTCTTTCAAAAATTAGACCATAAACTGTTATGATAGAAGCCAGGGGGGTTGGTGGTAGTGAATGAAATTCCAACATTATCCCTATGAAAGCTCAACTGACGCGTTCCATATATACACTTGACCGCTCCTTTCGGTCCGATGCAGCAGATATGCGGCGAACAAAACGGTTATACTGCACTGCTTTTTGCACATTCTCGTATATAAAAGCCTCTTTGCAGTTTCTCTACCCCACTTGTAGTTTCGGACCGATTATTTTGTTTGATTTGGCACAAATGCCACTGTACTCTCGTCTAAAATATCGTAAAAGGGGGGGACGGCAACAACGACGATTAAATCGCGTGCTCTCGATGTATGTTTCAACTGGAACTGACTTGAAATGAACGTGTGGTGGTCCTTAAGTCGACTATTTATTGCAAAGATATATTTTATATGTGGATCAAAATTGTTTGAGTCATTAATCACATTTATGGGCAATTTGAAGGAATACGTTTCGGTCAGATGAAATATTTATAATTTATCCAAAATGAAAATAAAAAAACCGAATTTGCTTTTTAAGAGAATTTGAAAGCTGTATTTCCAGTTACACAAAATTGATAGTCATGAGGTTTTTGTGTTGTTTCAATTAAATTAGTAATCGACCAGCATGAACGGCAACAAAGAAACTTGCCAAAGAAGACAATCTCAGATTGCAATAAGAAAAAAAAAGAACAAGTGATTCATTCTTATCAAGTTGGAGAGCGCCTTCATTATCCTTGGCAAAGCGGTTTCCCGAGTAGCATTAGGATTCATTTGGAATTAGTGTTTTATACAAGTGTTTTCTAGCTTTAGTCGGAATATTCAAGTCTTTGTTGATTATATTAAAGAAAAATCACAGTTCAGCTATAAAAAATGTAAAAATATAGATTATAAAGAACAGAAAAAAGACTTTTTTCATATAAAGGAGAAAGAATGGAAAAAAAGCACTGCCGTCGTCGTCTACTAATTTCCATTATCATCTATCTTCACCCTCAAGCAAGTTTAAGAAAAACGTCTTGACATGTTCCGCTACTTTATTTAAAAAGAATAGTGCAGAATTTGTTATCGTTAAAGACTGGGCTCCGTTGTCGTCAACTTCTTAATTGAGCGCAATAAGAAGGAGGGTAGTTTCAAGTTTGATCTTTAATAGTGAGCTAGAGCGACATTATATCCACCCTTTTAGTGTCGTTTGACGGATAATTATCTTCTTTGATTGCCTTTTAAATGTACTGTAACTTAACAGTAGTAGTTCTCTATTTTTTTCTGCAAATTTTTAACAAAGATTTGTTGTGATTTTGAATTGAACCACAAACTCGACTAGTTTTTTTTCTGCAAAAAAAAAACTCATGAAATTGATCAAATAATCATTAGTGTGAAAATCGCGTTGTGTGGTTAGTTATTTTCTAGCAACAAATCGGATTCAATCCTGTTATTCGTCCTGCACCACCGCCGTCTGGAACATGTTTACAATGATTCATACTATAAGATCTACCCGGATCTGTAGTTGAGCCTTCCATTGTACTCACACAGGAAATTGCACCCCGGACTTCCGGTAGCTTCGGGATGTGATTTCGATGTCGGAATCGGGAAGTAGCCAATTTGTTAGTCTGGTCGATATCTCATTTGCATGCGCCCAACTTTTTTTACTTTTATCAATTCTCTTATGATTTATAAAAAGAAAATAATGCCACAACATTTTTTTGATTGGATACGATTGTTTTGTTGTTAATGTTAATAACTTTGTGAATATTTATAGGTGTGTTTATCGGAAATTGCTTTGTTGTAAAACTTGTTTGTACCAACTACTAAACGTAATTGAATTAATGTTTAAAATTGATGCAAAAATTACGATTCAAACGATGTCTTTAGATGCAGGACAAGACTTTAGCGACTTTTATAACAGTTCCAAGATTGTTAATCGACTATTAAATCGGATATGGTACAAAGAATACTGGCAGACTGACATGAATTATACAAGATTGTTAAATAGCTTTCTGCTGGCTCACATAAGTCACATTTTATCCCGACTGTATTTCTTTCTTGATAATTTCACCCAACTGCTACTACTATAGTATGAATAGGGTTGCAGGTGTCCTATGTAGAAGAACTTAATAAAACCGTGCCAGAAACCTGTGTTGGCGCCTAACAAGTTTAGGAACATTATTTAAAATTTGCAATTGAGAACAGTTTAATCAGGTAACTGTTAAATAACTGGGAATTGTTTTACATTGACAAGTTTTCTAAATGGAAACTTCCTAATCAAATTCAAGTTAAAATTATATAAAATTACAAAGTGAAAAATATATGGAAAAACTTTTTTCATTATCTCGATTCTTAATTAAACGACATTCACAAAATCGTTGTTAATTAAAAACGTTCAATTCGACTGGAACTTGGAAATTTCTTCTGTGATCATACGCACGACCTAGCACCGGAAATTCTCAATAATATAGTTAATTTGTAACGAATTCATTTTTATAAATAATTACTATATGGGTATTGTAATATCGTAGATATAAGTTGGAGAAATTTGGCAAATGTTCAATTTATATAAATGGTAAACCGCAGTTTGGTTGTCACATAAAAAACAAAAGCCATTTGCAAGTTAAATTTTTTAAGCTTCTTAGCGTACAAAAAAGCATTATGCAAGTTAATAAATTTTTTCTTATCTTCGATCGTAATCCTGATTCCATTCCATTTAGCTTAAACGTGTTAAACTTTGACAATATGCAAATGTTAATATTCCATTTCTGTTCATAATAGAAAATGCAAAATGACAATATTCGACAAGAAAGCTTTGTATGTCATCAGGATATTATGTTACAGTCATTTTCTTGTATTAAAATGTTGCGGAAACTGCGCTAAACGAATTTATTGTCGACAGATCTATATTCGAAGACCCTCAGGAAAATCGAATAAATCCAAGAAATACCAAATACAATCATGATAACATTAAAAACAAGTCTAAAATGTCAACATTATCCTTCTACAAATTAATGCTTTCCTTATTCTAACTGTTATTATCAACTTTTTAGTACCAAACGTGTTATATTCACGATTACATTGTAACCTGTCTTTTTGTGTTGTTCCTTTTAACAAAAAAAAATAGGGCAATGTTAGTCATTCAGCAATTCTTTATTCATCCATGCGTTCTAAGATGTTTGAAATATAGAAAAACCGTTTGAAAATAGATGTACTTCTTGTCTGCAGATAGCAAAATTTTTTACAGGATACAATATAAATATAATACGGATTTTAAAGGCGAACATGTTCATATGTTATTTTCTTTTCATCTTTGAATCCCGTTCTCCATATTTCCCCAAGGAATTGACTAGTAAATCGTGTATTTGGAACAATTTATTTCTGCATATGTTCAATAAAAAAAAACCACCCACTGAAATTTGTAAGAAATTCCACTTATTAGCCGCCAATATCTAATTGATTTGCATGGTATTATTCAAAATGTAAACAATAGAATATTATCGATAAACAAATAGCAACAATTATACCGTGAGAGAAGGCTAATTGCTTGTCGACCTCGTGCGGCCTCTGGCCCTCCCATTTTTACAACAACAAAGAACAGTTACGAAAGGGGGTTTGTAACTTTCCCAACTTGGTTATAATCGCGTCATTTGAACGTCATGAAATATTTAGATGAAACTATATCAGATATAGATCGTGAGAGGCTAAATTACATACGATATGTAAAACAAAGTAATAATAATAATAATAGGGTAGTGTAAGAGTGAGATAGAATAATGTCGTGCAGTTTAGCTTGTGCACAACCAAATACACAGACACACAACAAGAATTTATGCGACTTTCGAACGTTTATATTGGCATTGTAGCCACGATAACAAGCATCAACCGCAAATTGAAAATAATGTTGATTTTGTGGTTTCACTTACGCAACTTTTCCCTACTGCTATGACAAGAGGTGGTTAAACGAAAGAAGGGAAATTAGGGTGAAAGGGAGAAAAATATTGTATTATTATTAAAAAGTTCAGTGTAGACGGGTGATGATGGTGGTGTTTATTGTTTGTGACGTTATGACTCTCGTTTTGTTTATTTAGATTTAATATTGTACCAGTCGCTAGACGGCGACCTTTAAAACCTTAGCAAATGTTTGGCTTTTTCCATGTCTAATAGATTTATAAGGAAAGTTCAGTGCAGGGGAGAAACAGTACTGCTGCTGCTGCTGCACCGCAATTACGTTGTTTTTACAAAATATAGGGGGTTGTATTTTATGGAAGATAGGGTTGAGGGAACTACAAGCTTTCTGCATTATATTGCAATTAATCACAATGTTTGGTTAATTATTTCAAGACATGATACATTTTTATAATTTATATAGTGTTGATCACTTTTTATTAAACAGTCCTGCAACTTTGAAACGACTCAAAAGATAATTTTCTATCACTGGGTAGTAGAATGTTTACTATTCTCATACTGATTGCAGCAATAGAAGTTTTCCAGGAGAAAAATTGCTTTTGTGGTTAGTTAAGTCTTTTACGAAAATGAAAAATGCTAAAAATCTAACGATAAGATCACATGCATATAACCTATTATTTGCTACATAATTTTTATGGATGAAGATGGGATGTTCAGTTATTTTAAATTGAGACTTTCATATAAAACGTGTATAAGTTATCGTACCATACCGATCCACCAATAAATTTACCTGAAACGAGAACCTGTCAATAAATAGAGGTAACTGAAACGTATGGGAACCAACAACAGGTTATTTAGATCTCCACCTACCCTAGTCTGTCTCATTCTAACAACACCCCATTTATACAGTCTCACATGAAACAAACTAAACACTAATTTAAATCAGATCTAGACGATTGTCGTTTATCACATTACATAGTATACCTGAATGTGTGTTTATTATTACCAGCTGTATCCATATAGATATGATGACCACAACTGAACACTAATAGTCCTTGTATAGCATCAACTATTAAATCATACTGCAACTGTGTACAGATGTGTCCCATCTAGTATCTCGCCAATTTCAATTTTGTCAACAGTCATGAAGAAGGGTTGCGGTTCGGTCAACTGGAGGGTATGATGATCGGAATTGACTTTGTTAGTTATATGCGGTTCCGAATGGTGACAAATATTGATTAATGATATACATGACCGATATTTCTATAGTATTGTGTACAAGTCGACCTAATTTTCAAACAAACTCCTATATATTGGTGTAACTGACAGTGTGACCTATTGTAAAGCTCTTGTCACCCATTGGCTATCACGAGCAGACTATAAAACTCGATCGTTATAGTGTACAAAGATAATAATCGTGATTTCATCGGATTATATTCCAAAAAAAAACGAAAACCAAGAAACAACCAGTATTAGTGTTTCTCGATAATAAGCCTAATTAATTGATATCATTTGAATCTGATCGTTTCAGAGAAATCATAATTAATCATTCATTTAATCCGTTATAATGGTTTCCAGTAAAATAAAACAAGAGAAAGTTGATTTTCAGAAAGCATTTCTCAAATATTCCTCATATCAGATGCTTATCTATTCGTCTATAGGAATGAATGTACATTCATGCTGTGTAAATGCCAAATAGTTAAGAAAATGAAAGATGGATGAAGAGTGTGAAATGGTGTTCAAATCAAAAATTTCAATTTGAAGTTTAAGCCAATGTTTTAATCAAGTCAATTCCATTTTCCCCTTAATATTGATCGAAGTAATAAAATGTAAGTTGAATGAGAGAGCTATTCGAATTTTCTTTAATACAGTAAATACAGGTATTACCAAGAAACATGAAAAGCCAATTTCCTCACGTTTATTCTCAAATATTACAGCTTCTAAAATACGTTATCCGGTAATCGTAAATATCTAAACATTTCACTAATATTGGTTCATGTTCTTCTTTTATCATTTGGTATTGTTAAGTAATTTTCTTTTCTCCAAATTATATTGTTACTTTGATGTGGAAAGGAAATCAATCAAAATTGAACTTTAACTACCAACTGTATTGACTGTAGATTTTTGAAATTGTGATAGATTACACTACATACATCAATTGTGGTTTGTTGATAATTTGAAAGAATTACGTTAAGTTAAGATTGATATTCGATCTAAATGTTGGATTTCAATCATAGGTGTGGTTGTGATTAATCTGATGTGTATGATTTTATTTATATTCCTTTAGTTAATCATCCAGTTCTTTCATAATTACTTCATAATATTAAAACCAATGTAAATTAAGATGCATGCAGGATAAATGTTCAGATCACGTAAAGATTGTTATGATAAAATCATAAAATTGTTGGCCATCATACTAGCACCTATCAAGATTGTTATGATAAAAGGATGCCTGTCTGTTATTAAACATTAAAAATAACATGGTATTAGGGTAATTTACTAGACATAAAGTAATTTTCAAGAGAAATTATTCGAAATATAAATAACAAAAATAAAGTAGTAGATATAAATAATAATTGAAGACAGATACAAAAAATGTCGTCCAGATTAAAAACTCGTTGTAACAGAAGAACAATTTACAAGTTGGAGCTGGTACAGTTATTGAAAAAAACTGGCAAAAATTTCATTCATGTCGTCGTTATTATCTTTATATCGTATCTGACAATGTGAAAAGAAATCGTGATGTTTACGGAATGGGTTATATTGGCGGTGTTGCTGCTGATGCAACAGCAAACTGACAAGAAGGACACAATCGTCCATTGTAATTTCAATGTTTGTTCAACACTCGACAACCCCGTTCGTGAGATTATGTTTATGTGCAGCATTACTGATGTGAATAGAGGAATTAAATCTCTAATCGCCAGCTGTTCTATTCCGACATCTCCTCTCTTTTACGCCATTGGATCTTTACATAAATGTAAATATGCGAAACAATCGTACATGCGACTGAATTCGTTTGAAGATTAAGTAAATTTTGCATCTTAGAAGACACATGACTTTCTAAATGACTTCTCTAAACTATAAACTAACCGATAATAATCTGCAAAGTTAGATAACTGAAACTGAAGACAAAAAAGCGAGCAACATTCTTCTTGTAATACTCGAATTAAACCAATAGCGGTCTGTTTTATAGAGAGAGAGAGAGAGAGAATTGAAATTGTATACCTCTCCAATGTTGAACAAAGTCAAGTCGAAATACCTCACCGGAAGTCACTATTAAAGTATGTCTTTTAAAATTGTTCCGCTCTGGCTTTTAAATGTTTCCTTTACTCTATGGAACAAGTCCAAAGGGGATCCGTGTCGTTCTCGTTAATTTCAAATAAAAACTTTACACTGTGTGTCACAATTCTGTATATATAGAAGAAGAATGTTTTTGTTGTAAAAAGAAATCTTCTACAGTTATATTATCTGTATTTCTATGTCTTTTTCAATTTCTATTCATGGGAAAACGTGCATGTATATAAACAACGTGCCGCTGTACTTCTTTTTTATCGAGTGCAACTGAAATGTCAAAATGGTTGTTTTGTAGCGATAAGCAAATTATTTCTGTTCGTCTGTTTTTTTTTTTTGTGTATGAAAGAAAAGAACTTTAAAGACGTCTTTTACTCAATATGGAAATAACGGAATAATGCAACATATCGTTGTGTGGTTATTAATGTCCCTATCAAGCTTACGTTTTTCTTTTTTCGTTTCAAAGCACGATTTGAATCCATCTTATAACCAAATTTGGTAAACATCACTCTTATGGGAGATGTATTGACGACAAGCACCAACTACCTTAAGTGCCTTTAATATAATTATACTTTCTAGTACGTAAAACGTTACAAACCATGTTTGCATTAATTGACTGTATTTAAAATTGTAAATTTCAATGCAAAATTCAATTTATTCTATTTAATCTTTTCTTACTTTTCCAGGTAAGTACCAGTGTCTTAAATCGTTCTATTTAAGGATTCGGTAAGTTATTTACAAAACTTGGTAAAAAAACAATGGTTCGAATAATTAATTACTAATTTATTGTTGTTTTTTTTTTTGGATGCAACTACTTGCGGAATCAGTGCTAAATATTGCGTTAAAACAATCACATCATCCATAAAAGACGCCTATAAAATGTCATGTTGTTTTTGATAAGGACACGACAAGCGGTTGCATTTTTACAACTGTAAAACATCTATACGATATCATCGTTAAAAATCTTTTAATTAGGAAACTTTGTTGAAAACCGAAAGAAAACATTCACCGACCACAATTTAGATAGAATCTTAAAACATTTCCAGATAGAAGAGGGTTGGTTTGGGACAACTGTTTTTTTTTCATCATCTTCCTCTGTGTTGTCGTTTTGCTGATTTTAACATGTTATCAGTGTCTGTCGCCAACACCTTATTTTGAATCATAAAAAACATCATAAAAGCGAAATTAAATTTTATTATAAAGGGAATGTAGTAGTAGCAGTAGTAGTTTTAAAAATAGCGGTTAAGTATTAAAGATAAAACAAAAGGATGTAATAAACCGTAAAAATTGAAATGCTTCAATATATATAGTTAAGAGTTCTTAAGAAAATATGAGGGAAATCACTTATTGTGTTGGCGAAAAATATGAAGAATGTTGAAAACTAAGGTAATAGAGAAGATTTAAGGTTGCCAAAGAGACGTGATAACGCATCTAAAAGATAAATATCACAAACGAATACTTTAACATTCTTTGTGGTTGCTAGAGAATTGACAAAAGTAGTAGGAGTTTACTTAAAGCATCTGTCTTTTTTTTTGAATAAAAAATGTTTTAAGCAATAAAATTTCACAACTTTCTACAACTGTAATTCGAAATATGTCCATATTCTCTTTTGGTTTTTCTGTGGGCTCCATGAATGGCTTCTTACAGCAGTAAATTACATTCGTATTGTTGTTAATTTCTGAAATGAAAGTTGCATATTTTCACAATTATCACCATTTCTAGGTAATAATTTGCCTCAATAATATGTTGCATAATATTCAATTGATTGTTGAGTTTCAGTGTAATTAAACGCAACAATTTTAAATTTCCATATGAGCCTTCCAGCTCGTAACCCTTCACTATTCACAATTAGACACTTTCTATAACATTTATGTATGTATCCTTATCTCTATGTTAGATATTTTACCTCAAGCATGAATATAACACACAATTCCACTATTAGGATGTTATACTATTAATATGCATATAATCCATTGGAGATTTGCCGAGACCACTCACTACTGAACTACCTCAATTTACATAATCACATGTTTTGTTACAAATTAGAAGGGCTATATTTCGACGTAATTTTTGTTACGGCACTTTGCCCTATTTTCTATAGCCGCCCTTAACAATTTACATATTTTACAATGCTTGAGCTTTTGTTACAACAAGCAGAAACCGTGACGATATTAATCCCATTCTATAAATGAAATCCATGAAAATTCAAAACGATCTATTTAGTTAAATTATCTAAAAGTGTTATTATAAATAACGTATCTTCTATAACTGTTATATTTTTTATGAAAAAAAGTTGTTGCTAGTTCAGTTATTTTCAAACACTTTATTAAAGTTATGTTGTACGAAATATAAAACATGATACATTTACTTTGAGAGTTCAAAGGAAAAATGTAATATCCGTTGGATTTCAAATAATGCGACCATTCGAATCAATTCCCTTTTATTCCCTCGACAGTATTAGATTCTTTCTTTCTACTACTCTCAATAGACGCATGAAAGTTAAACAATAGAGTATATGTGTACACATGTTTATAAACTACTACATGTTCACCAAAATAATCAAAAACGTGATAGTTTTTTGTTTGGATAAATTCCAGATCTTTTTCTATATGTATACCAAAGCTGCACATTTTTATTGTTTTGTTTTTTATGTAGTTTTCGAAATTGGTGAATGGCGAGCTCCAGAAGAGTATGGTATGAAACTTGTCGGTATTTGGAGAGTGATGCGCCACTTTGCTCGCTATTGAGCAAAGTGGTCAAGTGGAGACTGGACGACTTTATATATCTTTGCTGAATTTCTAAAAGTTGTAGCCGTTGAACTTATACCTCTAAGGCTACGCCCAGAACTGTGTCTAACGCGACATAACTAATACGACTATCGTTTGTCGTTACGAATTATCGCATTGCTGCGTAGTTATCTCTAGAATCGGTTTCATAACACATATCAAAAGAAATCGGTGCTCTAGTGCTCGCTAAACGTACGAATCTTTAGGACGCCGCAGGTCTAGCTGTAGCATAACCCCAAGACCTATTTTGCGTCCAAATGCTTCTTTTTTGGTCATCATCTAAATGATTATAGTGATTTATAACACAGTAGTGCTATCATTGTCCTGTTTTTAGAATGATAACCTTGCTAGAAATATAAAGACGTAAATGTAAAAGTGCTTTACAGTTCTTGTTTGTTCAATTCCTAAAAAATAATAATAATAAAACAATATACATTTTCAATTGTCAGTGTTGGCAATTTCTATTTCAAATTGCTCCCAACATGTTGTCTTTAAAGAATACAATTGATACATCAATTATGTAGAGTGAAATTGTAAAGTCTGATGTTACACTGCAAAGAAATTTCATCGATCATTCGGACATTGAAATTATTTAACTATTTTTGTTGTTCTACTGTTTATTCTGAATCTTCAATGTTGTGTTTTAAAAAACAAAAAAAGAGTTGGTTGGTTGGATGGTATGGTTGTCGCCATCCGTTTTTGAATAAAGATAAAATCAACTATGTCGCACTTTACCGCCCACATTATCTATTTTATACGCTTCGGAACATAATGATGAATGGATGATTTTCTTGTTGGAATTTTCTGTTCGCTTTCTTTTCCACATAATTAATATCACTTTCAATTGATAGAAAATATAAAAAAAGAAATAAGTGTATTGCTGAGATAATGGCAAACAAAGATATTGACGTGTCTGGTTCTCTGATCAAACATTCTGCTATTTATTATTATCACACAATTTAACAGACACATGCTCACGCAAAAGCTTTAATTTCTCATTTTATTCTTGTTGTGGTGGAAGTGAAAATAGAATTTATGTAAATTCTTTACAAAAGTCTAAAATTCAATTAGTATAGTTTTATAACACAGTTGAAAATAAATGTTGGTTTTCTCTTCTATTCAAATTCAAGTAGACGATGGTCAACTTGGGGGCAATTTCTAGATGGATACCGGAGATAACATAACAGGCCATAGTTATAATAAAATGATGAGGGGGTGTAGACAGGTCAGACACATAGTTTTGTATACCTGTCAGACCCAAAGATTCTTGTTTTGGTCTTCTATATGTATTTCAGACCAAACACTAACAAGACTCTCACCCCCTGATGTGGTTGGTTTATATGAGAGTATGGAACTTGTGCACAACATTGTTAGATCATAGAAGATCCCACAAATTGGAATTCAACGCTTTTTTTTGTGTGTGGAGAGAAAAAAAAAATGTTTAATTTTCGTCGACATCAGAAGAATTTTTTTTCTTCCTTAATTATGTTGAATGAATTTTATTTTTCGGTTTTTTATCAAAAACATGTTGGAAAAATATTTCAGATCCTACTGTGAGCTAATTGTTTGTGGTTATAGGCAATTACCATCTATATGGTGGAGGTTCAGTTCTATCTTTATCTTTTAGAAATGTTTATGGTTGCTTTTACCTGGTGTTTACAAATGGATCACATTTCGTGATAAAGCACGATAACAAGACGCTAAGCTTTCGATACAAATCTTTTTCAATATTTTTTATATAACATTTTCGAGGGGAATTAGGATGTTTTTAGGTGAAGTTGAGAAACATCGACCCTTACAATTCTATAATGGAATATACCCATCAGTAATGGTCATAGTAATGTTTTTCTTAGAAAACCTCATTTAATCTAGACACGCCTTTAGTAGAGATGTATATCTACTATAATAGTAAGAGCAATGAGAAAGGGTTGACCCTTAATTTAGCACTCTCTTAACAAAACTCTAATGATTGTTCTGTGGATAAATGATTGACAGTTTCTGGTTTTCATTCCATTAACTTAATCGAAAATCTATTTCTATTATTTACAGCTACCTAGTTCCAAAATAGAGAATACTTTTGTTGTAAGGGTGGAAAATTCACCTACAATTTAAATAAATAAACATATATTGAAAGGGCAATAGATGCGATACCATCAGTTAAGAGTTTTGTTTCAATCTTTCAACCGAACGATCTGTGGTAATCAACAATTTCGTTCAGGAAACAGGAAAATGAATACAAATGAAAATATAAAGATTACATCTTCTCGTTCTGTTATGTAAATTGAACAAATGAAAAAAAATTACAATTTTCATCTTCTACAATCTAGAGAAACGGTGTCAGTTACCAATCTACAAACATCACTTGATAAATCACTTTCTGTTGAGATGATGGTTTCAGTATCAGAATTAACTGTTCATTTGATTTTCCACTGTTTACTTTACAAAACAAACAAATTACTTATGAAATCGTGTTCGAAATTAGTTCACTTGGAAAAAACCAAAATGTTGTGTGTGCATACTGAAAGTGAATGGTCCGAAAAAGAGATTGATGGCCGTATCGTATTACATTGTATTTTTAAATAGAAGACAGGGCATTTTCTTCCATATGTCTTCCTTCTGATTTCTTCCTGAATAAATATTAAATATACTCTTGTCTGTTTTGACTTGACCTGCACGCCTGTTCTCTATTAAAATTTAAAGTCAAGGTATCCAATTTATTGCTGACAAAGTATATAGTTTCAGTTTTAACCTTTTTGTTTTGATGTAAATTTTCTTCTAGAATGACTTTACGACTCTATGAATTATGATAGAATGATGTAGGAGTAGTGTTTTGGTAGTAAATTCCACTAAACTTTATTCTTTTTTAATAATAAAAAAATAACGATAAAGTTGCAACATCTACTTGAATTTTTTTTCCTATTTATATTTTATTGTTTTATTAGTTTATGAGTGAATTGACGGCCATAATTGAACATGAAAGCAGCATTCAGGTATTTTGTAAAAATAAATAGAAGAAAAATTGCGGAAGACAGGCGACAGATTTCTGTTGTTGTTACTGTGTAGTAATGTTATTTGATGAATGATTCATTATTTTTGACAACCTGGTATTATCTTTCAAGGCGACTTGTCCACTCTACTATTAAGGAATGTGTATGCTCCAAAATGAGTTATGGCTTTTAAGACTAGGTGTTCAAATTTCAAGTAATTATTAATATTTTTTTTACGTCTAGTAAAAAAAAACAACAATAATTGTGGCTGAACTAGGATATTTATTTTATACAGCCTGTTTCACTTAAACGTAAACGTCTCTTATATAATTATAGGTAAAACAAGAAAAACACATAAGGAAGTACGGTGTTGAAGTAGTCTTTGATAATGGAAGTATTCTTGTTGATTATTGGGGGCAAGTTGCTATTAACTTTAACCCTTTGCACACGAAGCTTTAACGGGCTATTTTTATGTTTAACAAATAAGGTAGTAACGTGACACTGAATTCATCAGTGTAGAATCTTTTTTGATAAATAGATGGTAAGTTTCAACAATGGAAAGATTATTTTCAAACTTAATCTTTCCGGAATATTCAATTAAGAAGAACATGTTTTCTAATGTTGTAGAATTTTTAAAAGTTTATATCAATTTTTTCCATTTGCAAATTTCCTACAAGAGCACTCCGACGATCATTAGACATAATCTTCTAACGAGTAAACCTTACCAGGTGGAAACTCCTGATTTTGATGATTTTTGGTATATGTTCACATAGATAGAAAAACTTATGCTAAGGCGCATGTATTTTGCCGTTTTTAAATTTAAGGGAGAAAATGGGGGTTGAAGTTTACTCTGCAAAATCAATTTTTTTCAAACATCTTGAAAACCGCTCAATATTTTTTGATGATTTGAACAGTAAATCATAGCGACACCTAAGGGATACACGCTGCATAGACCAATTTTCAATGGTTTATTTGAAGTTGAAGCTATAAGGAAATACTTATGTTATTTTTCCCCTTAACTACCCTATCGCTACGTTTATAAACCTGGAATTTTGTGTGCGAATAGAATTTTTCATATATTTTATAATTAGAGATGGAATACGAATATAGAGATGAAACTTTGGGGATGAATTCCTACTGAATGTGAAGGTATATAATTTTGATTTGCTATTTATTCTAAACACTATTGGACGTACTTTCAAATGATCATTCGCTGTTCTTAGTGAAATATTTGCAACCCCTGAATAAAAGGGTGTTATTCTATGAAAATGTTTCATTTACTATTTTTATTTGAATGGCTGTATGTCACTGAATTTTATCAATGATCTTATTACCATTTCCACTTACAATGTCGGTATTCTCTATCTATACCGCTAAGATCTTCGAAATAGGTACATCACTGAAAAACAAGCATTAGCCAATCTTATGGTTTGCAGACAAGTTGAAGTGAGATAGAAACAAAACACGCGATCAGATGGTGTTTCTCTCGATCTCACTTCAACTTATGTGAAAGACGTAAGACGGCAAAATGCTTGTTTTTCCCCTATGTACCTATTTGGGAGATTCTACCGATATACCAAAAATTATCAAAATCCACCTCGTAAGTTCAATTGTTTTAATGAAACAGGCTATATAGATTGAGTTTCTTTTGTTTGTTCGACGAATTCGGTGTTTTGATTCAATTCATTAATGTTTTTGTAAATATTTCCTTGATAATTTGATTTTAATTGGAGAAATAACTTTTTACGATCTAACACTTACTACAAATTGTTACTGAAACGATTTGCAAGTTTGTATTATTCTTCCAATACTTGTTACATCAATTTTGTTTGTAATAAATCGTACAAATATGTTATTCTTCCCGATTGTAAACTTTATATTGACAAATATTAAGTGATCATCCTCATCTCTATCAAAGAGAGTGTAGAAAAGAGAAGGAAAAAAGAATTGATTTACATCAACGTTTTAGTTATAAATAATTTTCTGACATCAATTTCGTGAATATTTTATTACATTTTAAAGATACAATTTAGAAACTATCTAATGATAAATGAATGTAATAATTTATTTTAACATATTATAGACATAATTTGTGTGTTCATCAAGACTTGATTATAATAATAATAATTAAATGAATATTTGATTGATTTGACAATTTCTCATCAAATTGGTATGTGATAATTGCAATAAAATGTTGTATAATTAATAGAGTTTTATAATATCAATTAAATATTGATTAGGATGTGATAAATTCTTAAATGAAATAAAACGTTGTAGTTTCAACTCATTAAAATATCTTTGTGAAGTGAAAGATATTCGACACGTTCGTTACATAATAGCAACAGCCTTTTTCATCTGAAATTATGGCACGTTGTAATCTCGTTTTTATGTTATTATTATTATTATTATTATGATTATTATTATTATACTAATGATTTCTTGCCTTGTTATAATGACGACTATAAAACGTATCAACAATTTTTGATATTGCATGTTTTATTACAGTTCTCTAGAGATGTGTGAATGAATGGAAAAAAAGTCTGTATAACCAATCATTATTCTCAGATTATTAATACAAAACTAAAAGGACAACACTATATAGGTATACAATACGGTTTTAGACAGGTATCAAAGTTTTCAATAAGATGATGAGGGGTTTGTTTACCGAACGAATATGATCTCTTCTCACGAATGGGTTATGCAAATATATTTCTGTTTAGTTGAAATGTCTGGTTCTTTCAACCAATCCATCACTCAACAGTGAACATCTAATAACGTTTCGGTTTAGAACAAACGCATACTGATTGATGTTGTTTTTTTTCCACTCTTAAAATTTCTGCTTGTTGTCATTTAACAATCGGAAAAAAGCCACTATAATCATGCTAAAAGCTGTCTGTAAATTGTAGGTACAGTAATTGTATACCATTTATGTTGAAATAATTGGAAAATTGTCGATTTCTCCAACTTTAACCATCTTGTTATTAACTCTATACAGAAATTCTTTGATGGATTGTAATTTAAAGTTTTGGCGCCTATCGTGCTTTTCAACAGTACCTACCTATCTAAAATTTGATAATGTTTGGGTTGTGTTGATTTTTTTCTGTTTAACTCAAATTTCGTCGAATTTATTCAAAATTATTAATTAGAAAATGCCGCTACCAGAAACAACCAATAGAAAGACCTTAAAACAAATACCTTAATTAATATGTCAACTGATGTGAAAGGTCAATTAACAGAAGTTTTCTTCGGTTTATTCAAGCGTCTGTTGTTCAAAAGCCAAACAACACGAAGCTGTTAACTATATGTACATACACATAACTATGAAAAACAGATAAAGATAGATGTAAAATTAAAGAGAAATAAAATAATTTGATGGTTGAAAGTCTATTTCAAATCCAATACAATTGGATTCAAAAAGAAATAAATGCCACATCCATCTATTTATCGGGAATATTGTAAACTTCCTTACACCTGACAGCAGTAGTATAGTTGGGGCTATCTGTTTAGGACGTGACAATGCCGTTGTTTCCTGACCACAACTGTCTCTAGCCTCCAATTAACAGTTTCTGCGGCCGACTGCATCATGTGGTCTATGTCCTACAGCTTCCTAGTTTTCATCTGTGTGGTAAAAAAATTGCATATGAAAATCGCTCAACTTTCCACTCGAAAGTATCTTACATTTTATAATAAAAAACACAACAAAGGATTAAGTTGGAAATAATATTGTACATAAAAATCTTAATTATTTACGTATAATTTAATTTGAACGTGTAAACATTTCAATATGTGTGTGGTCTTCAAAGGCTGAAAGATAAAAATAACCTGTTGCTGCTGGTGTACACGAAGAGGATGCAAGCTTTTTCATAAAATTAAAAGCTCTACCTTTAATAAATATTCAATGGATTACTGAGTTTTAATTTTCATCCATGCATTAATTAATCCCAGATTGCGTAATTTAATGTTTTTTTTTTCAAGTGAAACTTTTGTTTATTTATTTGAATGTACATCTTCGTCAAGGGCTATTAATAACAGATAGTTTTATGAATTTTGGGCGGGTTGTTGTTTATTATCAATATTTATTGTTAAATATTCATAATCATTAAGGGGCCAGTTGTATTTTGTTGTTTTAATATAAATCAAAATAATTTATTGTATTTTAAACGATTCAAATTTGAACATCTTGAAAGAATGAAAATGGTATAGAGAGAACGAATTAAAAACGACGGAAGGGAAGAAATGGGTCTTGAAATTAACCTCAACATAATTTTAAATTACGCTGACAGCTTTATATGAGCTTCATAAAATGTTGGAATATATTGGGTTTAGTTTAATAAAAATCATATTAAAATATTTAAAATAATCCGTCCGTATTCGACTACTTAAATAGAAAAATTCCCATTTATCTCTACAGATTAATTTTTAACCTTTTACCACTCGTCTACTCATAGATGTGTAAATCAAATTTAAAGATGTGACGTTTTTTTTTTTGTTATCTATCGCAGGTGCACGATGTTGTCACCTATATTGTTATGTAATTTAATTCATTCCTAGACGGTGATAATATTACGTAAAATAATCATCTTTGATCGTCTTCTTTCAGACTCAACTAAAAAACGCCTCACAATCAGATTGAATCTTATTAGAGTGCATCGACAGTTTTTTTTTTTTTACTAAAGGATTATAAACTTTTTAATGCAAATCTTTTTAAAAAAAGATTCGTTTAAAATCTTGATGTCTTTTTTTCCGAAAAAGAAAACGAATTGATGATGGAATTCAACAACTCAAACCTTCATATATCATAGGAGATGTTTTCCTGTTAGCAAGTCTATTAATCTCTTTTCCAAGCGGTTCGTTATAACCACATCCTGAGGGCAAATGGGAACGATAAAACCTGAATTAAATAGGTGCTTACATCTGTATATTTTTTTCGTTTTTGCTCTTTTCATGATGCAACTTTTGAAAAGCAAATGTGTTATACGATGAAATAGGAAAGAGGAAAATGTTAGTTGAGTTTCTCCCTACTATCTATAACGCTAACTTTTAAGGGTGGTCAGTTGGGTAAAGGCCAACAACCACGATGACGACAACATGAAAAGATTCTCATATTTCATCTAGGTTCATCCGTACATACATATCCCAAAGGAATTCGTTACTACATACAGTTGCCTTGTCGGAGATTTTAGCACATAAATTTGTTGTATTATGTTTAGTCGGTTCATATTGGTGTACTTTCAACGAAGAAAAAAACGTATAAGATGCCTAATAGAAACTGACAAAGTGAAATTCATGAGCTTTACTTTTACCCCGTATAGTATACGCCTCGATATAGCCAACCAATAAAAAGCAAAACGGCGTAAAAGACGATGACTATAAGGGATGTGTGAAAAATTGAAAAACATTTACGTACATGTTGTATCCGGATAAAAGACCGGAAAAAATCAGTTATTTTGTCTTTATTTGTCATAATCATTTATTCTCGTTTTCTAGTGGGTTTAATGTTGTTGTTGTTGAAAGTTGATTGTCTCCACCGACTAACCAAGCCTGTGTTTTATTTTTTTTTTCAAAATTATACGACTGCCGCCTTCTGTTTTAAAACATTGAATCCAGTTAGTGACGCCCCTGATTCAGCTATTTATGAAGTCGTCTATCTTGTGATTGTTCTCGTCATTATAACCAAATAATGAGATCGAAACTTCAAACTAATATATCAACTATAGCCTAAGACAACCAAGGTAGAATTGACCCTTATCTTTATCTTACGGTTGGTGTAGTTCTTGCAGTAGTTATCCCCCTTGAGCGTGCTACATAATTGGCCTTTACCAATGCAAGGACATCGTCTCCTGTTTGTTTGTTTTTTTTGCCTTAAAGCAAATGAACCATACTTGCTACACATTTATAAGACTGTTGTCGTTCCATTTCGATAATATTCATCGAGATTCACGACTTGATTTACAATAGGCTTTTATATAAATGAAGTGGAGATAGTGAATGATGGTGGTTTTGAAATTGCGGTTATGCCAAATAAACAATCGGTGAATCTGTTGGAACACACTGACGGTGGTAGTGGAGTTATTTTATTTTGATTCGTCGTCTTGGAATTCTGCACGACATGCCAATCCAGATTGTAGATAATAAAACTGCTCTTCTTATACATATAAACCGTTCTACCAACAGATTTTTGTACAGTTACTTATACTGTAATTACCAAGTACATAAAAATAGTATTATTATAAGAACGATTAATGATAACTACGTATAGTTTTCATTTTTCAAAACCATCACACAATTTTAATTAATCAAGATTTAAAATAAATGCATTAAAAAACAACAACAGGGGTGGTATAGCAACCCTCTCCGGATGCATTAGCTCGTTCAGTCATCCACCTCCAAATAAGATTAATTCAAGATAGAGAATTCGAATGATTCGATATGAAATAGCCATGAATAGCAATGAAGATGAGTAACAGTGATTGTGCTTTTCCAGCCCTCAGGACTCTAATTCACCACCCTTCTATATACATATATCGATTATGTCTCTCTCTCTACTCTCTTGATCATTTTTACCCCCTTCTCGATTTGTACAAAAATTCTAATGCTCTACCGGAAATTAAAACTTTTTAAGTGTTTTTTTTTTCTTCCCGTATTCTACATTAGATTAACGACACAATAAAATATCTATTTTGTAAGAATTTGGTATCAATTGCTTTTCAATAAAGATAGTTGTGTATAGGGGTCAATTTGAAGATATTGTCTAGACATTAGTGAGGTGAGGCTTATATTAGAGTGATATTATGGGTGCGACTATGTTTGTTGCGACATTTCAATGGGCGTTAAACATCGTTTTTATTGTTTACCTCTCGACTCTATGAGGATTTGATTGAGAGGTAGGTATTTATTTATATCCTATAGATTGGCGCAATAATTCTAGAAATAAGCTTTTGTGTATACATATTGAAAAAGAAAGCTCTATGTAGGTTGAAAGCCGCTCTTGAATCTATTCAGATAATAAATTGTCTTTGTTTCAGAAAAATATTGCTTTATTTATTCAACTATTAAAGCCGGAAATATCTATGATTTTGTTTAATTTGATAGTGGAATTTCCATAATAAAGTGGCATATAACTGTTAACTAATGGATGTAGTTTATTGTATGATCCATAGAAATAACGGAACAAACACATGACAGTGGAAAAAAGTAAAATAAAAGTTTGTATTACATAGAATAATCGCCAATATGCCACTAGCATTCTACATATCTCTATTGTGTCGGTGTCAAAAATGCCACTTGTACAATATCCATCACACATATTATACATACGGGGATATTCGAATTCAACTGAATAAAATCCATTGTGGATAATTTAACGTGAAAACTCACCCCCTACAATTTTGTGTAGTTAAAAGTATTACTTTGTACTAATGAAATTCTCTTACTAGCTTTAGATTGAATTAAAAAAAAAAATTAGGAAAAGAGCAATCGAATGGGGATGCAAATAGAAACACTTAGTTGGTTAGAAGATAATTCCCTATTTCTATTCAATGTTCTTATCCACATTGGTTGAATTTATCTTGGAACGTGTACAACCTTAAGGCATTAGTATTATGGCACGTATTTATTAGCGCCACTATTAATGCAACAGTATCCCAGAATGATGTTGGCCAGTATGTGTTAAATATGCATGAGATTCATCAAGTTGTGTACAGTCTGTGTCATTTTATTGCCTCTAGATAGACAATCACTAAACAGCTTAGTCCATAACTGATACACAATTCTATGGATATGTGCAATTTTATTTTTTTAATTTGCGAATAATTGCAGTTTTTAAGCGTACCGAATGTATAAGCTGCAGGCTGTCATATGGGAACGCACAACTTCACCGAAATCTAAAAAATGGATAGGTGAACAATTTTTTTTTTGGGAAAAATCAAGTTTAAAACAATCAAAAAGCCTGTTGTTATATGATTATGTAGTTTCGTGGGAAGTTTAATTGAATTGTACATTAAAAATGCATTAAATATAAATTTACTTCTATCTGTTATCAAATTATTTCTCTGATAATTTGACAACATTAACTAGACATATATTAGAAGAAGAGTTCCCAAAAAACCAACTGATGTTCACTTTCAGATTATCGTGAACATTAATAAAAAACGTTTTAAAGAGGGTAAAGTAACAATGTGTGCAATTTAACGAACAACCCTTTATCCAACAACACGACTTATACTATGGTGTGCACGGCATTTTATACTTTTAATCCCTTAATATCAAATGTGCTCGTATAGTGTTGTAACATTACACCAGTTTTGGGTCGTTGCTTCCATTTTCTATGTTTTTATCACTGCTAATGAATTCTAAAGTAATACAGTAATCCTTGTAAGTACAACAACAAATTAATTCACATCAATTTATCAAGTCTTGTTTTTGGGATATTTTCTTTATGGGATGCTAGTAGAATTTTCTTTCAAATTTATTCTGCTTCATTCCAGCATTCATTCTATATACGGAACGAAATAATTGCAATGATCTAACGCATTTTACTAATTGAGTACTGTTGGTGGATGTATTTCTCAGTCGGTGTTAAGGCGAATAAGGGTGGATTCAGATCATTAGGGAACGGTAAATGCACAGGTAAATTAATTAAAGTCTACACATAAGCAAACACATTTGATATAGAAACACCGCACATTCAAAATTCTATATATATAACTAAAGGTATATGAAGTAATGTGAGAGAAATGTATTAAGCTAGAAGACATAAGACAAAGTAGTGTAATTCATCTTACATATGAATACAGTTGATTAAACTCAACTATGAAATGCTTTCATATTTCTCATAAATATCTCTAGAGATTTCTTATTCAATTATCTGAAACGATTTCAATTATTAACGTTGACTGAACACTTTTCAACGGACATTTTTCATAAACTACATTTAACAAACATTTTGAATGCGAAATTTCGGTTTATTTTTTTTTCGTCTGCTTTCCTCTCATGTTTAGTGAAGATTTATCTAGATGGGAAAATATCCAAGAAAGTTGGGTAGAAAAGAGTTGACTTTATTCGGATGGATTATGTGGTGTGATATACTGCACCATTTCTAGCTGCATTTCTACTCAAGATATACTCGAAAGTATAGTAAATATGAATAAATGAGGTATCCCAAACTATGCATTTTGACTATAAAGATCGTTGTAATGATAAATATTAATGTGGCGCATCCACCATTTTTATCAACTGTTTAACAAAAAAAAAGAAGATTCTTAGCAAATTTGTATTTTATTCTTTTGTTAGATGAACGGTTGTAGAAATTATTGTTAGAATATCAAAAGAAACTGTATATTCAACATAAAATCAAAATACAAAAAAATAAAACCTCATGAATATCGAATAGGGGAAGCTTTAAAGGTCTCTTTGATATTGCTGTTTGCATTCAAAGAACTACTTTTTGATGTAAATTCAATGTCTTTTTCTCTACAATTGAATCAAACCAGCAATCACTACATCCACTCACCGTCTCTACCGACCATAATAATTTTAATGAAAAAACAATAGTAAATTACAAGAAAAACTAACAGTATATATATAAAGTTTTAATACAATTGAATTCCCCACAAATACAATCGAACGAAATACTATTAAGAATACGATCACGTATTTTATCGTACTTTTTCTATGACATTGGCGACGACGATACTCGAAATTTTTCTCTATATATATAATTCAATTTTTACAATTGCATCTATGTTGTTATCACATAGTATTAGAAATTGAAACTGTATTAGAAGGGGGTAATTTTTTTCTTGTATCGTACAGTTCTTTTAAAACCTTAGGGAGTATATAGTCAGTTCTTGATGCAGGCAGCACCCCCTACTGTTGAAGTTTACATCAGGATTAACAAGGTTATTGTTGACATTGAAAAGAAATACGAGCTGAACCTTTTAACGGAATTATTAAATTAGGAAAAGGTATTCAGACATTAATGTATTCTATTCATTTTCCATTAGAGAAACTTTCTATTGAATAATAATTAACAGATTTTATTGATGGTTAATAAATGTCTAATGTTTTATTTATCAGATACAATTTATGAATGTAAAAAAATCGATTGAAAAAAACGGAGATATTAATAACTTTTTGTCTAAAATTAGATCTACTTTAGATCACGTTTTTTTGTTGTTGTTGGAATGATAAAGTGAGACAAAGACAGATTCTAGTCTGATTTACGTTGGATAGTTGAACATAAAGTTTATCCAGTTCAAGATAGAGGATATTATAGTATGGCAAAACAGACATGTTGTGGTGGCCTTATCGAAGATGCTAACAGGACGCGTGAAAATGGTATCTTAAATCATCCACTGTCTAGATTAAATCTCCATCTGGTTGCTAATCTTAACTTATCTGTCGTGATTGCAATACCACGTAAATACTGCTGTAGTTCGTGAAGAGATAAAGGTACTGATTTACATTTATTCTAACTACATATAATACATAGAATATGTATTATATGTATTAGTAAAATACAATTTCCAGTAATAACAGCTGTTTGTAATGATCTCATTATTGAGTAATAGAAAATTACTAGTTTTATATGTTCACAGTAGATTTAACTATTTATACAAGTAGGCAGATCAATAATTTTATAATGCCGACAGATTTTATTAACAGAAATCGATTATCGTTAAATATAATCGTTTTCTATGAAGCTACTGACGTGCTGCTGAGCTCACTATCGGTAGACCATGAAATTATGCTGAAACTTTAACCAAATTGCAATTTTTAAGAGCTGTAAGTGATTTTTTCTTTCCATTACTGTTTTATGAAGAATCAATTACAGAATTCGTAACAGTGATAATGTGTGTGTGTCTGCGATAAACATCTAATTCATATTGCTTAAAGTTGTGTGTATGTGTTGAAGTAAAATAACCTGTTCGTATAAAATACAAACATTCAACGACTTTATGTAAACTGAATGCATAAATGCACAAATACTATACATATTATCGATAGAATAGTGAAACGAATATTTAAAAACATTTGTACGCCTCTAGCTGATCATTCAAATGGAAATTTGTTCATTAGTTGTCAATATTTTACAATTTTCTGCCTCTCCTATTGGAAATTTAATTAAAATCGAACTCGTCTTTTTCGTCAGTGATTCTTTTTTATTTCTTTACCATCTTTGTTTATTTGC
This sequence comes from Lydus trimaculatus, assembly GCA_037414755.1. Lineage (NCBI taxonomy): Eukaryota > Metazoa > Arthropoda > Insecta > Coleoptera > Meloidae > Lydus > Lydus trimaculatus. The sequence goes on along the minus strand of JAZBGY010000243.1, from coordinate 23,936 downwards.
TGTTTCTCATTTATAAAAAAAAAACAAAAAACTCCTATTGTTTTGTTGATCTATTTGAATGTGCATCTCTACAACAACATTCACAAATTGCATTGTGTCGTCCTAACTAATAACTTTTACAAAATAAATTACCAACCGTCTATGACATAGTAATGATAAACTTAATTAAGAAACTGTGTTCAAGTGTTCTTTTTCAAAAACGACAAAAGATGTATAAAGTAACAACAACGTTTTGCTAATTTCACTGGTGAAAGATAAAAATTTACATAATGATAAAGAGCGCTAAATACTACAGGAGCATGTTGAACAAAACGTCTTCAAAATGCAAATGTGTCCAGATAACATCTCTAATTAGTGGCAAATATAAAAAAAAATTATGAAGAACTTATTCGTTTACCAACTATAGCATTGTTTCGATAAATTGGAAAAACAAAACATTATTTTATAAATAATCCTTTTCCATTGACCAGCGTTGGTGTATCTATACTGTTGATGGACAGAATGTAATTACAGTTGTGCTAACGTTAATAGGGCACATTGATATGCCATTAAAACAACTTGGGCGTTTGCAGCCGGCAGGCTCTAATGAACCGCATTTGTTGTTCAAGATTATTAACAACCTGGGTATACGCCAATATTCTGACGCCAACCAGACACACTCTAGTTTGGTGGCTGTGTGGTGGTGTTTAAGTATATGTGTAGGTACTGCGGTTACCCTATACAGTATTCACCCGTTTCCAAGTATTACAAACACCAGGCAAGAGATGTGGTGCCACATGTACCTATTAATCCTATAGAAATTTGATCTTGTTATCTAGTGGAAATGTGGGTTTTATTCTACAAGCTTTTAAACATATACCGTGCCTCTTTTGAAACTAGAAAATTAACAGAAAGATGAAAGATGTTTTGACTCGTTTCGTTTAACATAAATATGTTTATCGCTCAACATTTTTATGATGTTACACGAATCACCTACGTTGTGTTGGGTCTTTAATATTCCTGTTTTGACATACTGTCGTCCCGTTTACAGCAATTAGCCTTTATCATCGCTGAAATTTGGCAATAAAAAAGTCGTGATAGGTCGTTAAGTGACAGTGAAATCACCTCATACAAGACCTTATTATAGATATTTTATTGTACCATTATTATCATTATTATTATTATTATTTTAGTAAGACAACGCTTGAAAAAACAATGTTATCCGTCGTCTATTTTAATCGTCTGGTAGTACAATTCAGAACGCCCATTATTTTTTATGTCGTTCTCTAGAAGCAAAAATTCTGACCAATTCTCACAATCCACATCCAATATTTATCAAATATCAATGGAACAAAGGGAATTTTATTCGTGCCATTGTCATAATCATAACGGAAAACTGCAATTTCGACATTTTTCGTTGTCTCTCAGCTAAAACTTCTAATAAAATCATTCGAAATTGTTCTTTTACTAGAAATTTCACAAGTATCTACTATATTTATTTACGAGTATATTTCTCTGATTTTCTTTTTCACTACTCATTCTCATAAAATTTCTCAACATTTCTATTGTAAATCGTAGTTGTAGGCAAAATGTAATGCTCGGACAAAATTGTCCTTTGGGAGTTTCACTAGACGACAACAACACGGTCATTGAAGAAAGATCTCCTCTTGTATATGTTGTTGTCAGATGTAAATGTGACCCAAAACTAGCAAACTTGACGAATAACATTATGCAGCATACAAACATTTTCAAAAAGAATGTGGTCTCTTCTACTGAAACTTTCTTGATTTATGTAGACAGTTTGTTGAAAAATGTAAAACAGAACTATTATTGATTAGAATAACTAAACAACAACAAAAAATAATCGTGCACAATAAATTTATATGCCAATATAGTCAGTTGAAAATTTAATTTACTGTCTTGATTATGTATTTATAAAGAACTGCCATAGTCTATTCAATTTTCCCACAGTTTTCTTATTCCAGCTTTCAACATGAAGGTACTAAATTGCATTTACCCAAGTCGTGGGGGTATCACGCAACAACCCCTAGACCTTGTTCGCCCTTTAAATATGCATCAGACTGGCTCCATAGTGGTGGTAGTAGTATACAGCACCACATTGACTACTTTAAGTCTATCAGGGCCACTTTATTAAATGTAGACACACAGGGACTGTCTCTTCATATACTTTCAAGTGTTGTAAGGAAAAGTCCAAAGTATTGTAGCGATTTTTTAATCAACTAGACTAAAATAAAAACGACCCATCTATCTAGAAGATTGTTAACGGTGAAATGTCACTGAACACGTTGAAGGGGCTCTTTAAGAGACCATTTTATTTGAAAGAGTGCTGTTATAATGTCATTTGATGTGACAGTTAATTCCAACAGCATACTCGACTATAATACAAAACGAAGCAATAAGAAATTGTTTACATTTATCTTTTATCAAATTCAAAGACAACTGTCACATAATTAATATTTCGGTCCTTTAGAACTCGTTTTAATTCTAATCTTGGCTCATTTTCTGTTTTGAAAATTCATGTAAAATTAAATGTGTTCTTCTTGTTTTTCTGTTGTTGATCAAATCTTTAAGAAAAACAAGCAGAATTCCACAAATATTTCGGTGTCGTCTCTGTGTATTTTTGTTGAAAAATGATTACACACATAAAACTTTTGAACTATATCGTTGTGTGTATCTCTATCTATAAGATTTATATCTGTTTCTGTTGTTAATATTTCCAACTTCTATGACAAATTCAATGTGAATTATTTACAGTTTCCTGAAATATAATTGTGGCCAGTAAAATGTCATGTAAATGCGTGCAATACTGCCAAGTCTAATTTTTCACTAATTCCGTTAACACGAAAACATGTGCGGTGGCACACACAACAATTTCTTTATCAAAATACATCGATTTCAATCAGCCTTTTTCTTTTGGAAATACATAACGTAACGGAATTTTTTACATAGTAATAGGCGAATACGAATAGCTGGAAGGGACACGAATGTGAACCATCACAATTTTGTAACAATGGCCGAATTCGATTACAATTTTTGCAGGGTTTAAACGGATAAACGGCGAAATAGAAGATGGTCGGGACGGCACCGGGTGTCCGGATTATTACGTTTCCGTTGCGGTTTTTTCCATATCGTCTACCGACTGCTTTTAATTATCTAATGGTAGTTGAATTATCCATTATTGTCTATATAATTATAGTTAAATTGTGTGTGTATTGAGTAGAATAAGAACCTGTTGGTATTTCTGTAATATGTTCTCAACATAACGACTACAGGCGGTTTGCACTTTGAATTTTATAGTGTGAAATGTGGCAATAAAATCTTTCAAACGATCTCCATCCTACAAAGCACTGCTGATAATTATTTTCGGACATGTTTAGCAAACATTTCATTGTATGTTACCGTTGGCCGGTGCAATCATTACATTTACATAGTGTTGACAGCGGTTTAGGTTACTACAGTTCAATCTTGTTCTTTATTTATAATCACTATTAAAATAATTACAAAACTTTGTATGCGCTTTTAGTTGAAAATTCACAAGTATTTGAATAATTACAACACTTAACATTGTTGCTACTACTATTACATGAGTGTTTTATGTATTTGGAACACTTTTATCTTGTGCAGCGATAAAAATGCCTGTTCTTAAACAAAAATGCTTCAAGATATATTTTTAATAAACACGTGGAAGCTCTTGAGTCGAAATTCTGAATTTTTAAAAGCTTCGTACGAGTTTATAATATTTGTTTGGTGTATGTTCAAAATTACAAACGGTAAAATTGTGGGTAACCAACGGTGTGGTTGGTCAGAAGCTTAGGGAGAAAATTGTTAACAGGTATATAATACACGTATCTTCCTGTTTGATATTACTTCTAACGTCATTGTTATTGTTGTAGAAGTAGTTTGTTGGTCGGTTTCAAGTAGAAGTTGACACGCAATCTCCCCATGATCCTTAAAGCCCTCTTTCTCTTAATTTCAGTATGATATTATAGGGTGACCTGTTTTGATAAATGAAACATTTACTATAAACGACGACATTGTATCGATCTTTAGGCAATATGAAATTGGACGTTTTTTACGCAAAACTTTGTTATTTTTCAAGATCAATTTAATTTTATTACCAGACTGCTTTAGAGGAAACAAATCAGTTTTGTGTACACATTTTTTCTTCTATTATATTACACTAGAATATTAGAGCTTTTGTAAAGTTGCTTTTATATACACATCAACAACAACAACAAAAGACGATAACTATCTAGGGAAATCAAGTGATAATTTTAGACGCTTTTTTCCCCGTTATAAAGTTTATGATGCGAACAAAAATGTGGTCACTGATCTCTCTACTATATTGCAATTTTATACTCTAGACACCCTTTCAAACAGCTAATCTCAAACAATTGTTTACATGCCATTCAACCATACTCGTATATGATGTTGAGTGTTACTTAAATGTTGAAATGGTTGTTTTTAGTAATTCTTGTTGAAGACACCAATTTTATGAAAATTATAATTTTCCTTAAGAAAATATTTTAAGAGTCATATATAGACGTGATTTATCTATCAAGTCCACACACAAACATTATTAAAGATGGTGTTATCGATGTGCAAACGTTAGTAGTTTCTTTCTCAAATTTATGTTATGAGAGTTTTACTGGCGATTTCAGTATGAGAGAAAGAGGTTCTTCAACAACTGAATTTATGTTATATTCTTTCAGTTATTTTCAAATATTTTAACAATTTTTCTTTTTTGTTTTAGGTGAGTAATCATTATTTGAATCGTTCATGTTTTTGGTGAGTTCTATCCTATTTTATTGTCAACAAAATACAAACAATTGACGACTAGAAATTAGTGATTCTGTCTAGTTGCATAACATAAAACTCCATATCTCGCTCTGTTGATGATGATCGTAAAACTGTTGTATTTCTAAATGAAATGCTATCAGACAAATGGAATCAACTCAATTCGATTAAGTCTCTCTCTGTTTCTCTGTCTTCAATCTACATTTGTTTCAATTCTAATCGATTACAATTTTATTACAACTAGTGATATTTGAATTTTTATCGAATTATCGTCGTTTTTTTCTTGTTTTAAAAGTGTGTTATTTCGCCGTTTAAACAAATAGCTCCATTAGCACCCAATTTGAACACACCAACAACTCATACACACACCTTTAACTACTTCAAAACTTTCAACACAATTTGTAAAAGTTTCAAGTAAAAAAGTCTAAATCAATTTCGATTATTTCAACTTACAGACAGACTTCCCAATCGTTATCAACTTTAACATTTCTACGCCTTATTTGAAATTCAAAAAGACAGAAGTGTGTGTGTGTGTGTGTGCTTTTAGTAGTAGAGAAAACGTATTTTAGGCGGCATCATCACAAATATCATAAAATTAAATCGTTATTATTCTTGTTTATAATAATTTTATTTGATTATAATTTATGGAAGAAACATTTTTAATTTAGATTTGGCCACCTGTATGTAATTCGATCTTTTATTAAAGTTTATTGGATCGTGATCATAAGCCATCTGTGGTCGGAAATTAAACGATACTTGATAGCGACCAAATAATACACAACAATATTAAAAACATGATCTTGTACACGAAATTACAGTTATTATTATTATTATTATTATTATTATTTTTAAATATATGACAGGAAATTGCACAATTAGCTAGCAATTCAAAAATAAAAATATACGTAAAAATCAAGCTTGGGTATATTGTGAAAAATGATGAGGAAATTCAATTTATAACAGGGATGAAGTAGGTAAATTATTTAGAGATTTCCGTATTCTGTTAACTAAAATATAATAGATCACTGGATGTTGTACTGTAGTAGTCGACTTTTGAAGATTTATGAAGGCAAAACTGGCGCCTCCACCAACGCTCAACTAATTAGATTAAGTATATGTCCAACAATGAACAAAAAAAAAATGGAACAATACTTGAACTGTGTAGGAGATTTTTTATTCATTTCGACTTTTATAAAAATTATTATTCATAATGAATGATATTACAGCCATCTAAATGCATTTGCATGTTTAGATTGATTAGAGAAATAATAAATATTTAAATAAAATGTGCACGCTATTGATAAAACTACAATTCCAAAATGTTAGCAATGTCTAAAAATACACTTTCGAGCTATATTTCGTGCCATAAATGAAAGATTTAATTTTTATGAGAATCAAGACCATTGTGGAGTATCCTCTGGTCTTTGTCGCACTTATTCGAAAGTTCTATACATAAACTTCAAAGCTATAAGTGGAATAAAGACAGTAAATATTTTTCCATCTATTTGTGTGTCTGGATCTCCAGAAGATTTTCTGTTAATACAAGAATCTAGGCGCCAGACTATTCTAAGAGCGTTAGTCATTTAATAAAAAAAAAAAAATCTATTTAATATTCCCGTGTATTCTATGCCTAAAGGCGCTTATGTGAGAACATAATCTTCAACTTCCATACAATCTCTTTATACAGAAATTTGCGTTAATGTCTCCACTTTAGTTGTGTCTTGTTAATGCTCAACTAGCCTAAAGCAGTACAGCGTAGCTCATTTCTCCCAATTCACTATTCCAAAGAAATTCAACGTGAATAGCTAATTTCCAATTTCATACACCCAATATTTATTCTTCTTATCGTGTGGTTATTTTTTAGTAAACTTAATGTCAGTTAATGATTGTAAAACTGTTAACAGATAAAAAAAGAAATAGTTGAAAGACTATAAAATATATAACATACTTTATGGGAATTTTATTACACGATTTTTTTTCTGTAGACTTTCCACTATATACAGACGGGGAATGTATAAATTATTATCATGCTGTGTTTATTGAAATGAACCCCCTTTTTTTTTAAAAAAAAAAGAACCTCTTATATACCCATAGAGAAAGAAGCAAACGAAAAAAACGAACGAGGAGAATACATTTAAACATGTTTTTCACGCATTACTGAATGTTCATAAAAGAATTTCTCAAGTGTAAAATATTGGCGAACCACCATTGGAAACATGAAAACACGTACCAAAGATCCAACAATTCTTCAGAAATTAAATTCTCAATTGTATAACAGTTTTTTTGGAAATTGTTAATTTTAGAAAAAAGCCGTACCTATCTGTTTGTATAACATTGAATTATTATGTTTGTTATAAATTATTGTTTGTTTTTATAATTGGAAAATATGAAAAATAACAATCTATTTTTATTATTATTGAAACGTGCAATTTTTTATGTTAAAACTAAACGTTCCACTATATCTCTACTATTGGATTTATTTGCTTAATTTGCAGCTGTCTAACTAAAGATTAGTGTTGTTGGTCGAAAAAATATTGTTAGTCATGAATCAAATGGTTTTTTTTTGATGTGGTTAAATTATAGGGATCGATTAATTCTAGGATTAAGTTATCAATGTGGAAATTTACGATCAATTTTCTACAAAGAAAAAAAATTAAATAATAAACTCGGTAGTTACTGAATATGAATAGTTAATGAGTTTGTTTAGCAGAATATTAGTTTTTAAGCCTTAAGGCGATCAAATGTAACGAGTACGTAGAAAAAAGTGATTAACTCGATCTAGAACGTCCTTCAGTCTATATTATAGGAAATCATAATCGTTTTCTCCATTACAGGAAATTAGTTTCTAATTATTTTTGTTTTGTTTTGCTGTATCAAAACAAAACCAAACGTATACTTTTACTTTAATGAACAAGAACGTGATTTCTAAAAATTCATCAAAATATTTCGATGAATTTCTCTTGTAAAAACTTTCTGTTGCATATTGTGTACAGGATTTACATCGTCTGTTCCAACAAGCTTGTTGTTTGATCAATTTTTCAATTTTTGCAATAACCATGCCACTGCAAGATAGTAAAAGTAAATAAACGACCAGCAAACACAGTAGAGCAACATTGGAAATCTTGTACTGTAACTGGTTGTGGTATTGTAGTTTGTAAGAAATGATGGCCAATAAATTTTGGACGAAAACAAGACTAACATTGCAGTGGTAGATACTTATGGCGATTTATAATTGAACTTTTACTTGTAGAATTTTCAAGTTAAATCACCAAAGTATATAGTGGATAGATTACTGTAGTTTTTCTCGCAGTATAGTTTAAGATTTATTTACAGGAAACGATAATTTGGAACTTTGAACTTTATGTATTACTTCCGTAAATTTTATAATATTGAAAGTTTCAGTCTCGGAATTGTTTGTTGAAAATCAATTAGGAAACTTTTTAATATTTGAACGGTGTCCTTTATTTTCATCCTTATTAAAAACTTTTCCAACAGTATCATAAAATTTAAAGAATATTCGAGCGAGAATTATTGTAAGTTATCCAGTATAGCACTCTTATTCAGTAATTCGATTTAATATTCCATTGGAAGTTTTAATAAGTGATTTTAACGGTTGATTTCAAAATTTTGATGACGACAATATTTCCTGAACGAATAATAAAAGTCTACAATTTTATATAGAAAAATCGAATACGAATTTATTATGAAAATTTTCTTTTCCCTTTCTTTGTTTTCTTTCAGAAATTATTTACTTTGAAAATGTTTCACGTAAACATCAGCCAATAACGGAAACAAAGAACAATAAAGCCGCTGTAACAATACAATGAATAAAGTAGTAGCAGTAGTAGTGGTAGTAGAAGAAACGGAAAGGCGATGAAAACTGAAAAGTTATATGTAAATATTCAAATTGTTTATCAAAGAGTATCGGTTTTCTGAAGTCGTCTCATAAACATGCAGATATTGTTGTTGTCTTATCTCAACTTTCTCTCTATACATCTTCAAAGTGTTGCGATAGAGATTCACCCGCCTATTCTATGTTGCTGTTGTTGCACCCTAGAAACTTACACACACATACACCGGAAATTAGACTAACAATTTTGTTATTTTCCGGACTTTGCTTTCGAATAACAATAGACGACAACAACAATAATAATAATAAAATAAAAGTCAATAAATCATTAATCTAATTTAAAATAAAAGCAATCAAATTTAAGATAATATTTAGGGGAATGATTTTGAATGTATGAGTCAGGTTTTCTGTTGTACCATTTATCACACATAACTTTACATTGGGTTATATGTGGCCGAAAACGGTAGACATCTCACCACTATTGTTAACCTACCCCTCACCCTAACCTAGTAGTAGTACATACATATATATTATATTAAACATATGTGTCTTTCCCGACTATTCTTTTGTCGCCTTCAATGCAAGTATACTGTGTGATTCATCCGGAATTATCCTGGCGCGAATGAAATTACATACTAGGAACCTGTTGTTGTACGTCTATCTGTTGATTTATATATTGCAGGAGAATTGATCGATGAGCAATTGTTATAATACCCACAATATAAAGCGACTGCATCTACTGTATATGAGGAATTATCATTCTATCACTCAAATTGTCAACAACAATGTAATAAACACAAATTATCTGATTTTGGTTGTTTTTAAGAAGAAACCCTGTTAGATTTCTTAGTTGAAACTATTTAATTGTAGTTGACAGCTCAATCCTATCTTAATGAGTTCAAATGGTCTGATTCACGCCCCCCTGCATTTAATAAATATGATGAAAACATTAATCTCCATTAAAATGTTTTTCACTATCCATCACACCCATTGTTGTTGTTGTCGTTGTCGCCCAAACCCGGAAGCTAGACCTAAATAACTAATATAAACATACACACATACAAAATATTGAATCCAATGGTGAAAATGTGAGTATTACATGATTGTAGGTGGTAAATTTAACAAATAACATTGATTTAATTGGATTTTAAGTTTTAAGACATTGACTTTGTCCAAATAATTAATCACTGAAATGTTTAGTCATTAAATCAACTTCAGTATACGAGTTTACTCTCTGATTATCAATCAAGGTTTAATGTAATACATCAGAGTCAAACACTTACCATTCTATAATTAAACTTAGAAAGGAATTACAATTCGTGATAGTCTTATCTTAATTTATTTTTTTTCCCTGTTGGATTATTTTTAATTTCATCGTTTCAGTTTTGTTGTTGTTAGAGAGAATGATCGAAAAATTCCTATTAACGACAAATCTATATAGTGATAGAACTAATAGTAAATTGGTTTAGTAGTTATTCGTTAGATGTTTAACGATTTAAAGATTGATATCTTACCACATAAAGCGTTCAGATTTATTATTATATAAAGATACTTACATATAACTATCATTTGATTAACTTTTACAGGATGCTTTCACTTTATTTTTCATTCAATATGCTTCTGATATTTATTATATTTTAGATATCAGAAACAATAATTATAAACATATCTAGTATATGGGGTATTAGTTGTAATAAATTTTCTATAAAAAATCCGTCACAGTTGTTAGATAAATTAATGGTGTTACAAAATAATAAACTAAACGGTAGGTATGGATAAGGTATTTCTTTGAAACATTCCACGTTCTTTAACTATAACTGCATAGACGACGCAACGAATATTATTTCTACCGTCTGTCCTGTGAGTAACGAAATACGAAATAAAGTTGAACACAGTAAAATGCATAGAGTTTTCATAAAGGCGCGTCCACAGACCAAAAGCGCAGAATTGCGCCGAACCAAACAAAGCAGAGCAGAGCTGTTTTGACAACGAACCACGCAATTTTAGCTAACTTCAAACACGCTCCATGTCGGTACTTCAGTAGATCAAAGAAAAGTGTTTGTTTGTGCGCGCTGTATTTAAAAGGGTTCACACCGGGCGTGCAGAACTGCAGTAATGAAAGAACTAATGGGAGAGGTGTTAACCAGTCAGTTGACAGTCAATGGTTGGGTGTGGGTGATAAATTTGGGATTTGAAGGGACTGTTCATCACCAATCTGACAATTATTTTTGATACTTTTTCAGTTTTATGGAGTTTTCCAGTTTGTCAATATCATAATCTTTAAGCAATAGCTTCAGATTCAGTAAATTATTCAGGAAAAAATTTAATATTGACACAGACAATATATCCAAGAAATTATACCTATGGTAACTGATAAGAATGGATAAAATAATGGTACAAATGAGTGGGTGGGGGGAGAGAGTATCCACTGCTTGCGGAGTGAATGCGAACCGGATTGTACGAACTGAAATACCGTCCAAATACAATTTCCTTTGATGTAGCGACACCTGACGGATCGCGTTGGCGCGTGTTCGAAATTGCGCAAATCTGCGTCATTCACCGTCAGAACAGCCGGCACAATCCTGTGTACCTTAGCCTTGTTTTGCTCAGCGCAGTTCTGTGCGCCCGATGTGGACCCGGTTGAGAGCCGGATCTGGTTTCGCGTATTTTTGTGCAGCGCAGAACAGAACATTTTGTTCGGCGCAGTTCTGTGCGCCCGATGTGGACCCGGTTGAGAGCCAGATCTGGTTTCGCGTATTTTTGTGCAGCGCAGAACAGAATATTTTGTTCGGCGCAGTTCTGTGCGCCCGATGTGGACCCGGTTGACAGCCGGATCTGGTTTCGCGTATTTTTGTGCAGCGCAGAACAGAACATTTTGTTCGGCGCAGTTTTGTGCATTTGGTCTGGACGCGCCAACCAAAGATTCATTTTGTTTGTCATAAAGTTTCGCTATTTATAAGACAACCTGTTAATAGTTGTACTTCTAAATAAGACTGTTCGGATTTAAAATTGAAGTGTAGTATTTAATGTTAAATTACGGACGTTGTTAAGACGGTTTAGTTAGTAAATTATCTACCTTCGCGTGTAATTTTGTAATATTGTCACTACATATTATTATTCATGCAATCACTGTAATATTTATTACACCTCAATAATACTATTATTATAATTTCAAATACTGATTTAAACTATACGTATAGATATAGTATTAAAACAACCACTTTTCCACTATATCAATACTTTATTATCGTTGTTCGTATAATTATTATTTACATTAATAAAATTATATAGAATTGTTCCGGAATGTTGTAAATATAATTAAAATAATTTTGATAAAGTCCAACAATTTTCAATAATTATCAATTTACATAAATAATAAAACTTAAAAATAAACACATAAATCGATTGTGACTTTCATGCAAGTTAAAATGATCAACAAACAACAACAACAAAAAATTGTTATAAATCCAACCTACGCATCATAAACCGCCACGCAAAACTGTCTATTTCACATTTACAAAATATAAAACAGATAAATGTAAGGTTTATCGTAATTTTGTAATGCCCTTATTTATGATATCTCCTGGGATATATGGATGCTTTCCGTTTGTATGCATACTATCAATCTATATGGGGGTGGTAGTGGTGGTGGATGATGATAGACGAATTGTACCCTTCCCCCTACTGAAAACTACCCAGGAAAAAAAGAACGGGCACTACTATACTCTAAACCTCTGGAGGACGATTCATATGATTAAATCACACAAGTAATGTCCTGAAGGATAATGAGATAAGTTCTAGTCGACACATTTTCACAACAATCCAGAATTGTGTACGAGAAGATAAAAAATTGTGTTAAAATCGAATTAATTAAATTTACGTTATATGTACTTACAGGATTTTATGTTGTTGTTATTAGATTAAATCTAATCGAATGATAGATGACGATAATTATCTAATTGTTCTAGTGATTCAATTGATGGTATAAAGGCAAATTATTACATTGTCCTCAATACTACAGTAATTATTTAATTATAAAACTGTATAAGTTCTAATTAACGATACTAGAAGATTTGTTTTTCTAATGACTTCCAATTTAAAGTTATTTGAGTTCATGTGAGTTGATGTAATCTAAATTTGACAGAGATTATTGCAGATCAATCATAGTTCTAACATTGTTCATCTTGTTAGCCTTTTCTCTATACACAAAAAAATAATCATGACTGAAGAATTTCTGAATAAAAAATTTGTTCTGTCATCTAGTCTTAACAATGTGAAATTTCAAAAATTTTATCTACCATTTTTAATGACAATCATCCATCTGTCATTTGTTGTTATACGTATGTATATAGCTTACGGCGAAGCGAATAAAACCATTTTTTACCTGTATTATAGTTTGTAATTTTTCACATTATCATCTGTGACGATGATGATGATAATAATTATTATTTAAATAACGGAAGTTTTGATATTATTTCAACTTCCATTATGACGTTTTATACAGTTTTGAATGGTTGTTTGGAATACGAAATGTTTTACCCCATTTCAAACTCGATAAATATTAGTTTGAAACAACTTTAGATCTTGATACGTACCAAAACAAACGGAATTCCAATGATCGAACATACAAACAATTTAATCTAGAATTAGGTCGGTCTTAATTAAATTTCATCGTCGACTTTCCACAATTTCCATAGAATAGTAGATGTAGATCAAGCCCGCAAATCTTATTGTTAATATACGAACATAATGCTTTTGATTTTAGATAATTGATAGAAAAACTTGTCAAAACAAGAAACATTGTAGTTGAACACACCGTAATTGTTTATTAGCTAAAGTTCAACTATGGGTCCCGGTCACGAACTATAAGCTTATTAGAAGATGTAATGGTGCACTTTGGGACTGTTTCTAGTCATTTTAAGAATCTATGGTTTTTCTATGTATGTATTAGTGTGTGTGTGTGTGTGTTTCCTCGCATGATGGCAGGAAATGTCGTGTACAATTATCTGCTGAGTGGTTCGTCTTTGAGGGTCTGCCACGATGATCATTCTCGCGTGAAGGCAATCTTATATTATTAGAAATACACAGAGAGAAAAGCCCCTTTTTGTTTAATAGCATATACCACTCTATAAGTGCTCAATTTTGACCAAATCATTAATGATCAATCACTGTACGAATTCGATTGAACTGTTTAATAAAGTGGAAGCGAAAGTAATTTAATTATTGAAATATTCTTATAAAATTAATAATTTCTAAAATGACAACGATATAGTTGACATTCAACCTTCTCTTGGTCTATTAAACATTAATGGTTGAATCGTGATTCAAGATGGTTTCTTTTCTTTTGTCCTCTATCATCTACACAATTCTGCTATTGTTGCAAAACTGTCATTTTGGATTTTCTTCGATATTTTTTTTTCTGTTGTTTTATCAATTGTTGTATATACCTAGTTGGTGGTGATAATTCACTTGTATTCAAAGGAATACACAATCACCGTTTACACAATGGTATAATCTTCGACACAATCATTGCCAACCCACTGTTAACCACCCACTACCCTATTTAATTATAATAATTTATGTCTTTTGTAAATAATTATGCCAATGTATAAGAGAATAATCGATGGATTTTTCCTATCATCCCACATATAACATATATGTTTTGATGAAACTGTAAATTGTTTATAAGAAGCCTAATAATACACGGTATAGGTAAATATGTAAATCGAATTAAATGATAAGTGTGTCTGGTTTAAATGACAAATTATATTCAATTAAATTCTTGTAAATGTAATCAGATGAAAGACCGGCTTTCAGGATTTGCATCTACTTCATTATAATGACGAATACCAGTTGCAAGTATTGTTTTGCATAAATCAAAATATATTGTATAATAATAATAATAATAATAATAATAATAATAATAACACAAAATCGATCCTTTCTATAACTTAATAACTAAAATAAGCCTTTCTGTTTTAATATCTATGATAAATATTCATGTTTGCTTGTGAGGGATAGTTTTATTATTTCTAAAAGACATTGATTGAAGATCCCCATGTTAAACAAATACAGAAGGCGTCAACTATAATAAGATATAATTTATATTGTTGGCTTTTGTTATATGGATAATTAGTTTATCCCATATAGGCGAGTACTAGTAGGAAAATTACCTTCATAACTTATTTAAAGTCGTGTATATCTTCCAACATCCAACAACATATCGTCTTCGGGTTGTTGATAGAAATCCACATCCGTAGATGGGTATTCGCGTGATCACCAGCTATATACAACAACAACAACTACTACTACTATTTTAGAATGCTGAAAAGGTAGTAAAACATCGATACGAAAGAAATTATTATCCAAATAAAACTTGGTGGTTGTTGTTGTTGTTGTTGTTGTTGTTACAATTCGTCTTCCTAAATCAAATGAAATACAAATATTTTATGTCAAAAACAGTTGGCTTGTGCTTATTTGAAACTAAAATGGGAGAAACGATGTTTACTTGAAACATAGGTAGTATAGACGCCCAAGTTTGAATCTGTCAGTTATAAATACCTGGTTTAGACAACTTGACAATATTATACAAAGACTGTGGTATGTTGAAAGTTTTGTAGGTCATAACTGTTGTTAGTTTTTATTGTTTCTATAACGATTTAACTAATTTCCGGTTGGAATTTGTTTTTATAAAGCTTCTATTTCGGCCAATAAATTTAATAAGGAAAGAATTAGAAACAAATAGAGTTTCCGTTGTTATAGCGCCATATCTTATTATAATAGTTGTAGTTATGAATTAAAATGTTCAATTGCGTTGAGAAAAAATTTCTTATTAGTCGATTGACAAATGTCTGAATAGATTCATTTCAATTTTTAACTTACCTTCAATATATCATTGTTGTCATTTTTATGTCATTAAATTTAAATATTTGACGGTCATTTTTCAAACAACTAAAAGCAATTATTTTAAATGTCTCTTTATAAATTTAAAAACCAATTATACGTTCCTTTCGGACATCATTCGAATACTTTAAATTTATAAAATTTATTTATCAAAAATGAATGGAACTATCAATCTTATTAGAGCCTCCACTATACACCTGATTTAAAGAAAATCAATACTTGTTTATTCTATGGTAGAGATTCAAAGTAGCAATACGACTCTATTTATTATCTTGCTCTAATTCATTCAAGTTCTTATAGGGGCCGCATAATTTGTCGACTGGATATCCAAACCAACTATGCTTAGGTGCTCAAATTTTTTAGTCTGATACAGCGATTCTAGCTAATCTAGACAAACCACATATCTTAGATAGATTTAGGATCAAAACATCTTTTCATTTTCGAATTTGCCATTTCTTTGTCAGAAAAATAAATCTGAAAAATGAGCATCGGTGATGAAGAAATAGATTTATTTACAATTTTTGCACAAAGTCATAGCATAGATCACTAGAAGAACAATCCTGATGATAAATTAAATTGTTTACAACACAAGCAAATCAATTAGTTATCAAAGCTTGTGTCTTCCTTTTTCCATCAAAATAAGAATTACGATAACGTAGTGGATTCGGCGATATAGCAAAATCCATTTTATGTCGACTTTTAACAACAAAACTGTCTTGATCTGTATAATACTCTAATCTCCAGATGAACAACTGACTTGTACTCTAAAAGTTTAATAATTGTAGGACATTGGACATTTTTGTGTACAATTAACGCAATTGACAATACCGCGACCAAAGAAGCTGCTTGTACCCCATCCACGCAAACAAACTCTACAGCATAAGCCTGATTTGTAGAAACAAAAACAATGCAAAGATTATACAAACCGTGTTATTACTCTAAAACTCTAAAGGAAGTGATAGAAGGATGAGAAACTCAACACGTTTTGATGGAACATCGAGTAGCTACATGAATGTAGTGGTTTAAATGAGTAGAGCTACTTAAATTAATTCAAATTTTTATTGCTTCAATAGGGTAGTGAAAAAACATCCCTGTAATATTATCTGTCTACTTAAAACAATAATTCTTGGTGGCTTGTTTATTAGTGGGCTGATAAATCAATTTAATCCTCTATTGGTTCAATTTATTAATAAACCCTCCCAATATTCCATTCACAGTCAACTGAATGATTGTTTAGGAACATTTATTTTTCAATTTTGTATTATATATTGTAGGTTGTTTGTCATGAATGTGTCTTCCCCTTGTTGTACAAGATGTTGGGTGGTCCATTAAAGTTTTCTTTTTTTTTTTTGTTGGTACCAATCTCGCTCTATCTTATTTTTTTATGGCTAGTACCACCTGAAAATTCCTTCAATTCGTCCAATGGGTCGACATTAATTTTCATCATGGCGACATGCTTCAAAAATTGATTATCTCTCTACAGGTATAAAATATAAGATAGATAGATTATAGGTAATTTAATATTAATGACTAATAAGAACTGAAAGGAAAAAATGATTAATAATCAAGGAAAGTCGGGGGAAAAAAACGAAATTAAGAAAATAAACTTTCTATTTGGTTGTTTATAATTTTCTGAAAACTGTAAATAAACAAGATTCCAATTAATTTTAATTGTCTGTTCTAATTTAGCATTAAGAAACACGCTTTCCATTAGGTTGTTGTTGTTTTTTCTTCTGTTGTTGTTTGATTTAAATAAACGACAATTTAATGAAGCTATAATTCTTTATCCTCCTCCAGCGTGAAAACAACAAGACAAATCAAATAAACACAACGTCTAATCACCTTATTTTGATAATTATTGATAAATCTCCTTCAATTAATTATGAGTTGACAGTTGTTTTATAAAATTGGATACTTTTCTCTTGTTTTAAGTAATAAACTTTAGTAATAATAACAAATAATGATAGTCTATACAATACTTCCTGATAGAGGAAATTATGATTCATTACAATGTGAATAAAGCGACATTATAATTTTCATCTTTTCCCTTGTCTTTCTATTTATAATAACAAAATGTTGTGGTGTTATACTGATAAAAGCTCTAGCTTTCTATAGTGTTACTGTTGATAATAAAGTGTCTTGAACGTCATTGAAAATTTAATTGGCTTTACAAGTTCGTTTTTAAAATAAAATCGTTACATTGACTGTCTACTGATAATGTTACAGTTAACAGTGGATTATAATTTATATTCTATTTATTATTGTGATTTATTGAGTTGATACTGATTGTATACGGTTTCAGTGAACTGAAAAAAAGCACAAATCACAACAGATAAACTACAGCTATACAGAAAAATATTTTTTTCTTAATTATGGTGTGTCTAACCAACTTTCTAGCATTACAAAGTATTCTTTTAAGGTTCGGCAATAAAATTAGAGACAATATCAGATTGAACTTCCCACCAATGACCTAAAATATAAATTTGACGATAATGAGACACGTACAAATGAGGCTTAATGGACTATAATCAGTTATGTATGATGTAAAGTATGGAAAAAAAAAAACAACAGAAAGACTATATAGGCGGTTGTAGTCACATGAGATGAAACTGATTAGTGATCATCTCTTCAGATTGCCTAGGGATGACTTATGCCGGCAGTGCCGCTCACTTATCAAAAAGCCCTATGTTAAAATGTTAATGGACCGAAATCGGATACACAACTCTTATAAAATATTTTGAAGAATATGTTTCTCTTTAAAATAACAATAGGATAAAAATTTTGTGATTAATGGTTTGACTAGATACATGTCGCCAGTTTTGTTTCCGGTAATTGATACTCAGGCAACAACAACCAACAAACAAGATGAAGAATGTTATACAACATCACCAACAGTATACGATACCGACTAGATAACAACATTAGACAGTTGTTAATTATAGGAGAAAAATTGTCGATTTTTTCGTTAGTTTATTTTATATTGTAGCCTAATAACAACCCTCTGTATGATTGTAAACATATTGATTTTTGCTATCGCAATAAGATCAGAAATAATCAAGAAGGGTAACGGGGGCAATGAAATGTGATTAAACATGGTAGTGTACTGTTTTCATTTCAAGGGTGGTCACACACCCCTATAATTTATACAATATATAGTAATACTGAGAACTATACATTCTAATTATAATTTGAACAAGTCAACCGAATCTAATTCTCCAAGTTATGTATTGTTACAACTATTTCTAAATGCGTTTTATACAAGAAAAATGTGTGGTCTGTATCGTTTTGTAGATGAATACGAAAGATACACACACATAGACTTGTTGTAATATTTTCTATTGGAAGTTTAGTTACTTTCAAAATATGATATGTAGGATAAAAGTCACGTATTTTTCTGTTTGAAAACGAACTAAAAGTTGAAATACTTGACATAAAGAATGTATATGAACTGTTGTGAAAGAACATGTGAAGTTCATGGTAAAATAGTAATGTCGTTATTTTAACAAAGTTCAGTCGTCCTTTCAGTCCACCAACTATAAATTCAATAGTTTCAAGATATATTTCTAGTTTTATTGCAACAAGTATCTTTAAAAATGAACATTTGAATAAAAATAATTTGATTCATCGGTCATACTTCGATTTTTCTTTTATTATAACAACTAAAAGCAGAAATTGTTGCATTTATTATTGAAACAATTTTCAACAACGGCTATCTTTCTAATGATAACTGTAATGCAATCATTACATTGATGATTGGTACAATTTCCAGAATATCCTAGCATAAAGGAAGTAATCATCAATAATTGAATAAAGATAATTATTTATTAATAAAAACGATACCATTTTCTACATTATTAAAGCAATAATAGTAGTTAAATTTCAACAGAAAACTATAGAGGGATAATATCGATTTAGTTGAATATCTTCTTAGTTAATATTGACGACATACATCACTGTCGCCACTAATACTAAGGGTTGATCTTGACGGGGTGTTCGACAACAGTCACCACCCCCACAATATGGATATTTACAATTATAAGGGTGATTTTTTAGTATCATTGTTTTAATACAATAAAATCTATTAGAATAATTAAGATTTGTTGTGATGGGTTTATTTAGATGAGTATCCTTGTACACGTGTCCGACACTCGTTCAGTAACCCCCTTGATAATATCTATCGATATAATAATAGTAGGTACAGTTATACAAATTTACTTTATTTGATTTACTAATTTAAAGGTTACGATTTTATAACCTTAAAAATGTATCTTTATATTTATAATGTGGCTTGTTAAATTTTATCTATACTACATCGAATCTAATAGAACATATTTACATTTAATCGAAATGATTATAATCGAGTAGCGCGAATTCCTATATGTAATATTCTCAAAGTTGATATCATACAAACTATATAATACAGTATGCATATTGTATATAAAGTGTACAGAACAGAATTTCCAATCTGCATCAACCAGCTTCAAATTTGCATTAAACTTAAACCAACCAATCTCTATTTAAATACCGCCTGTATTCTATAATATGTATAATCACATGTCAACTTAATGTATAAAACTGAATATGAAGTACCAAACACGCCTAGGAACATAACTAGAATCCAAACGAATTTATTGGATATTCAGGAAGTTGTTTTCATCTTTAAATACCATTAACTCACCTACCTAGTCAAATCAATTAATTAATTATATTTTATGATTTGCTCAAGACAATCCTACAGTGGAGCGTTCTTGGCTTAAGCTTCTTCACATCAAGATATTTTCACATGAAGTGTTGTTAGAGGCTGAAAGCCCCAAGGTTTACGGAACTAGAAAGATTACCAAAATTGTACAAGAGCTAGAGGCTCAGAGGCGTGCAATAGAATTTGGTTGGTGATCAGTGTGCTGTATGTACAGAGGAGCTCTGTACTCGATAACAAGCAGGATCAAGGTGTGCTCTGAGGTACAAGGGCAGCAGCCCCCCAGTTGTTCACGAACGAACGCTTTCTAACTAGAGGTAAGTCCACCAGTTGTCATATTGATGAAATGCAACACCCAAATAACGAATCGTCTTCTGGAACTAGATTCGTCCTCCCCAAAATTGATCAAAGTGGTCAAATGAAGACTGAAAAATCTTAGATGGATAACCAAACGGAATCAGATGAGTAGATTATATACAACAGAGACGCCAGCATGGATTTTTAAGGAACGCCGACTGGAAGTTGATAGAATAGGAGCTGTCTATTGGAACCGTGAAAAACCGGACCTAAAATATTAGAATCTATTAGATACGCAAACGAATCAGGTAGATTCATATAGCTGCAGGTTGATTCGAAGAAGTTCTTTTGAAAATTGACTTTCATTCAATGTTCGCCATTTGATGGGCTTCTGCTGACTAGTAACTCATCTACCTTAATACAATTGTTACTTTATAGGAGATTATCCATAATTCTGATGATCAATTGCAACATTTCCAACATAATATGGTTGAGAAGTGAAGTAATTAAAGAATACTTCTAGAGATGATGACGCGTTTGGAATATGAGATTCTGTGTCTGTTTTGACGACGAATATAGTTTAGATTTTCGTTCAATTATCCACACGTTATCTGTAATTATCGTTAAATTAAATGTAGTTATACCGCTGTTTCTATGTTTTTTATATTCTGTTCATTTCCTGCTATTATTATTTTTTGTTTGTTTGTTTTTTGAATGTAAAAATAATTCTTCAACAATTATTTACATATGTTATATGGACAATTCAAATCCTTCTAGTTTCACATAAATATATGTCAAAGATAATCCAATTTGGTGCACCTGCTCGTCAGTCTTGGATTTATATTTGTTTTGGTTTGGAAAATTTTTTTCGAGTTTAGAAATCTAACAAAATAAAATTTCCGAGGATTAAGCTGTTGTATTTTGCAAATTTATTTTTACATTTTTCAACTTTTCATAAATTTTTTTCAGCTAATTAATTCTGTATCCACCATTGTATATCTACAATTCAAATAAATCGTTCATTTTCTATACGGACTATAAATTATTATTGGATATTGTGTTTAATACAATTATAAAGCGATTTGTCCGTATATTATTAAAATTTATGTATTAAAATAGCGGAAATGATTATTTAAAATCTATAATTGTGCAACCGAGACCGGTATTCATTTCATTATATCCAAACTGACTATACGTGTGTCCTATTCTAGTTGGGAAATAAATAAATTTAAATAAATATCCAGTGTTGTTTGGTGTATATTTTTTTTTTAAAAAAAGGACGCCCACAGAAAAGCTGCCGGACCAACAAGGTAAAAGGAAAAAAAGACGAGGAAAGAGAAAACAAGCTCTAAACAGTTTAGTTTGACAACATGTAAAATACAATCTTCAATGTTCGAATAGAAGTCCCATTAGACCTGTCCTAATTTAATTAGATAATATCCTACATGTGACGTTTAATTAATGTCCAAATTATTGACTTTACGTTTCACCTACACATTGTAATTATATTCTGAACTGAA
This sequence comes from Lydus trimaculatus, assembly GCA_037414755.1. NCBI lineage: Eukaryota > Metazoa > Arthropoda > Insecta > Coleoptera > Meloidae > Lydus > Lydus trimaculatus. The sequence goes on along the minus strand of JAZBGY010000243.1, from coordinate 1,873 downwards.
GATGATTGTTGCCCGATTGATCATTAAGTATAACCATAAATGGTAGGATCGGGTGGACCTTTTCATTAAGCATTTATGTGTAGAGTTTTATTACTATTATTATTGTTAATATATGTTGTATAAGTTGTTGTTTTTAAAAATATTTATAGTTGCGAATGACTTTATTAAGAAAAAAGCACAAAAATCGGAGATTCGACCACAGTTGACGTGGGAGGTTGTTCTTCTTGTTGTCTCACTCCAATTCAGACGAATTATTATTATATTTCTCTTGCACTCGTTGTACATTTGCCTCAAACAAACTTGAATACGATTGAAATTATTTTAATAACGAACAAACTTATCTAATGATCGGATCAATGTTGATTGTAATACGACTAAGGTTTTATGAGCGATATCCATCTATATATATATGCACACATCTCCATATACATTTAAATTATTCTGATAATAAACAGTTGTAGGCAAGTTTCGAATTAAATTCTTTGACGGCAAATAAACACTACAATAGAAGAGTCGTATAAACAGTACATTTTGAAATGTTGCTATATTTGAAACACCTACACATTGCAATATCTTTCGGTACCTGTTGTTTTTTATTTTGTTTTTTAATTAACTATCTGAAATTTTTGATTTGAATATTGAAAGCATGAAATCCACATTAAAGCTCGTTATGCAAATGTTTAGTTCGCAATTGAATTTAATGATGCGCAACAAAGCAGATTAATTAAATCTTAAATGAATGAGAGAAAAAAAACCTTAAAAATTTGATCTTGAAGAAGTCAATTCTTCGTTTTTTTTTTTTGATTTACATTATCGGGGTATCATTTCCATAATCGAATTTTTCTCATATTGCAAAAAATTCTTTTGATCTCTTTAACATGACAGTTTGGATTAGTATCAAACCAACCACTGAAACATCATTAATCTATCGATTTATCCACCCTGAATGTGGTAGAGTGTGAGGGAGATATGGTAGAGGGTGTATGGTGCAATGCAACATGCACAGTACAGGCATGTGATTGTTTAGTTAGTCACAGAGGCACAAGCCATGCAATATGCATGTGGTTTTTAATAAGCGCGCACTCCCTGTTAGCAATAACTATATAGAATCAAGCCATATTGTTAATCTATCTATCTCTATCCAATGTTTCATTCACTCTTTTCCGTTTTTAGTTATATGTATAAGCAATAGGCAAGGGATCCTGTTGGAATATTATTAATTAGGGACTGTTCACCCTCTGATAACAAAACAGCAAGCCTAGAGGCGAAACGTTTGGTGAAGGGTCCTTCTGCGAATTACCACTTTTAAATGCATGTTATACGTGCAATATAAGAACAGATTATGATGGTTTACCGCAGATTTTCAGCTATTTTAATATCGTTATTTTTAGTAGAACTTGACGGTAAACTGCTGAAATTCATTTTTAATTGTTATAACTACACGTTTATGGAATTTCAATTAAAATTGAACGAAGTAAATAAACAAAAAACAAGAAATAATGAATTCCATTCATGCGCTGCAATGTTTATATGTGTTTAACAGCATCGGTTTTCGTAATAATTTCGATGTTATATGGAATACTTCTCTTATTCCTATCACGTAACTGAAAAATATGTTAAATCTTCCCCTGTAATGTCTCGTAACCAATTAATTCGGAAATTTGCTTTAAACTATTGAACAGAGGACGTTTTCGCTGATTGTAGAGCAAATTATTTCCACAAATCGAAGACTTTAGTGTTTTTGTTGAAAACTTTCCTTTTAATTCTATTCGATTTTTTTTTTATTCGCGTTTTTTCTTTTGAGATGAAAGCTAGATAAAATGACATTATCCGATTCTCCAGTTCGGTTGTTGTCCATTTGATAGAGTGTGAG
>JAZBGY010000242.1:58663-82005 GCA_037414755.1 Lydus trimaculatus | reverse complement strand
CATTCAGGGTATAAAATTGAAAAATTGCTTGTACTATTGTTGGATGGTGCTGTTCAGACAGACGATACAGTATTTTATCAAACATTAACACTGATTTACGTGCTTCATGCCTGTAAAATGAAACAAACATAAAAATTTACATTCAGACGCAGACGTTATTAGTACAAGTATAATTACCGTTGTTTACGATCTTTGGATTGCGAGGTATTTAAACGTAGCACAAGGTGGTGACAACAAGTGAGCGATGTCCATACCATGTGGGTAACTACTGATGGATCAAAATCGCTTATGTTTGAAGCGTTTACCATCAATTTCAATATTTTCAAACCTAAAATTGAAAACAAATGATACATTTTGAAGTTTTCATGGTTAAAACTAACAATGCAATTGATTGGAATGGATGCGATCACAGTCATTCATCGGTGATAAACAATATTTTGATAGTTCAGTTTTATATGAATTTAATTCATCGTTCGAAAGCTGTTTACTTTCATTTTTCTTGAACCAACCAGTACGTTGTTTTCTATTCGAAATCAACGTTCTAGCGTCAACTAGAAAAAGATTTTGGAGTTAGATATTTGTAGTGTTACGGCACGGAGTGTTATTTAAGTCAATTCCAAGCAAGTCTCAATCTCAATCATGATTTTATCAACTTGATTGGAACTGAATCTCATAACAGGAGTACGATTGAACTGCTTACTGTTCAAGATTGTCGAATGTTCTGGGAATGTTTCGCTTGAAGTTTTATTTCCCATTACGAAAAACTTCAATTTGACGAAACGGTTATTTATTTCTGCTTCTTTTTCTTTTTTTTTGTATAAGTTTACGTATAGAATTATTAAAAGTGTGAATAAATTAATAAAATATTAATATGGAAAATTAATTTGACACAATAACTGTCAAAAAAAATTATCGCCAATTTTCTTATGTTTTTTTTCGGAATTAGCGTATCAAATTAGGACTCCCAATATTGGCACTATTTTCTTTATCATTTTTGATATCAACTTCTTGAAGAACAACTAAAAAAACAGTATCAAGACACAGAAAAACGCGGAGAAAAATCACTTTCGATGCTACAAGAGTAACGAAAGCTTATTTATAATCAGTTTGCCTTGGAAACGAGATCATATATATATGTGACTCGAATATTAAATGATTTAATTTGCGAAATGGATATATGAGCTTTTTAACAGTTCTTTGAATGCCAATCGGAATCAAAATTTAGTAGATTATCTTTCATGTTGTTCACAGTTTAGAATAGCATTCGGATAGTGTAAACTGAAATATGAAAAGCAGTTGTGATGCCATTACGAGAAATATTCAACATTATTGGGATTGCTTGTTTTACTAAACGTGATGATTTACCTTTGGATTATAATCGCTGTTGTAATTAGGGGATAGTCGTGTACTTTGGACCACCAAAAGATTATCTTTATAGACCTTACAGAAAGTAACGTGCAGTTACAGTCAATATATGTCTAAATATATGGACGATATTAAAAAAATCTAAATACGTCATACCTATACTGGAAAGGTTTATAAAGAAAGGCTTATTGAAGCAGTACTAGATTTTGTTTTACGAAATATAGTTTTACTTTACTAAAAATGCAAACAGATAATAACTGTACACAGTTTGAATGAATAAATATAATGACGTGGCAACGATGCAGACTACCGAATGGACAGAAGATATAACTAGTGTTTTTTAATACCAGAGAGCAGTCCATTATAAATAAAGGCGGCCGAATTGTATGGTGTATGGTTATTCCTTTTATTTAAGTCCCTGATTTATGAACGCAACCCTTTTATAATACTCTCACGTGTACCAACTCGAAATTACAGTATCCTAACTTAACGGTAACTGAATGGCGCCAAATTTAATTTATAATTATAAATTATTCAACAAAAAATTCTCTATCCAATCACCCATCTATATACAGAGTTTTAAAGAATCCTAACAGATAAATATTCAATAGTAGATATAAAAATATCGATTCAACACTATAACGATTTTATTCTACATTTAAATGAAACATAAGAATTATAAAGATTGATTTATATGAAAAGTTCTTTGTCCTTAGAGGATGTCTGAATGTTTAATTAAGTGAAAAGTCTATTCCATTGGTTCAAATCATCAACCAAATGAGTAATTCATTCTGGGTATATACATATAAAACAGTATACAGTCATTCTTATTGTTAATAATTTATAATCGTTGCGGTTTGATGTGATAAGATAAATGAAATAAATAATTTTCAAGAGTAGAATATCTGTGATAATAAATTGGGTTATTATTATAGTAATAATAATGAAATGATTTAAAAAATCTTTAATCTGAAATAAACTTTGATCAAGTGAGGTCAACAACAGCAGCAGCAACAGCAGATTAGTGAACTAAAGGTAGGTGCAACAAAACGGTCCCCACAACAATCGCAGAAATCGAGACAACAATACAGCAATAAATACGTAATTATAAAAGAAATTATCGATATCTGACTAATAGAATTATTAATAGTTTTGCATAAATATCTATTTTCGTATCATGGAAGGTATATTTTATTATTTTGTAACATTTTTATGATTGTATCAAGTTAACTGTGATTTTTTTATTTTTGTTCTTCCGTTATTCTATTGTTTCTTTTTTAGTGATACGGTGGATTGATGATTACAATGCTAAAATCGACATTTCAGAATAGATTATTAAATAGTCTACCTGATGATCGACCAATAACAGCATTACAGGTAAGTATAAATTTAATTGTAAAATCGAATAAATTGTTATAACATAACCTCAAATTTGTACCGTCGGATTTAGATTGTTGAGAATCTAGATAAGTGTCCGAAAGGTTTCTATCCAATTTGTCGAACATATGATCAAGATCAAGATGCTGATTTGAGGGAGAATTCGATATTTAAATTATCATCAGCCCGGTATTTGTGTTTATCGAAAACTGAAGGTTACAATTCGATTTTATTGTTGTTGTTGTTGTGATAATATTTATCTCTATTTTGTTGTAGGTTTACCAAATTTTGTTATAACAGAAATTCTAGTATTGACTGATAAAATTAATCCACCTAAAGGCTATAGTATTTTAAATCGTACTGTTGATAGTGCACAAAAAGCTTGGAAAAAGAAACAATTGTGTTATCATTTAGTTAATTTAAAAGATACGAAATTTGCTATTACTGATATTATTGTTTGTAGTCGATTAAAGAAGGCACCGGAAGGTTTCCAATTTGCTGGGTAAATCTTAATTGTCATATTTACACGTTTATTAGGTTTTAAAGCGTTTAACAAACGGGGTTCTTGTCCCTTTGCGTTCGGTACGATTTTCATCAAGGGAAAGGCGCTACAAAAGCATTTGCTTCAATTTGTTATCATTGTCGTCAAAAGTACATATCAGATTTGGAGACGGTGATTTCAATGTCCGTAATCGTAAACCTAATGAAGGTTAAAAATGCACATTTGCGAGCATTTCTGTATGCAGGTCCAACATACAAAGAACTTGCTAAACGATTTGGGCCGGCTCCACACATGGAAGCGAACAATGCTTGTCTGCTGATGTGTGTACGGATTAAAGTTGGCGTCATGGGTGGAAGTTTCCAGGAACGATTTTGGAAAACACGTTGGCTTCATTATGTGGAACCGGCTTAACTCCACAAACTGTCTCCAATCGTTCATGCGTAATGGCGAGAATTTATAGAAAAAAAAGAACTGAGTCATGAGAATAAAGACGACCTTGTTATGAAGTGTGTGCAAACAACACGGATTTCCTATGGAAAATCACGCTTTGCAACAAAAAATGGACTCATTTCTACACTGAAGCACAATGCTCACTCCAAGGATATCTGATGGGATAAAAACGATCTGCTGTGCTATAAACAGTTGAAAACGCTCATTTACTGACAAAGGATTGCGCCCCATGAATTTGCTTCATGATAGCGCCCCATGTTGTGTGAAAAGACGAAAAACGTTTTTAACTGTTGACAGTGCCGGATTAAGAAGCTATGGGTTTTGGAACAATGAATTTATAATAGATGGACTCCGAATAGCGGGCAGGGGGAGCATACTTTACCACTTTTAAAAACAGATACATGCTGAGAGATTGTTCTATTCTTTCTAACTCATCGTGAGTACCGAGGTTACCAGTTACCAACCTCGCAACAGAATGTTTTATGAAGCAATTATACGCTGAAAGTTAGAGAGAAAGGACAAGCCACCCCGCTATTCTCTGTTTTAAAAAAAGGCTCTGTACGAAACACTACCGTTGTCTAACATTTGGTCCCTTCTTTGTGGAATCAGACTAAGAATATTTTTTTATATTACAATTTAATTTTAACTATTTTCGGGTTTGGATAACTGAATCTGCGTCCTAACCGGCGGACTTTGGAGCATATGGCTCCTCGGCTGCCGGCTTAATCCGGTAATAGTTGCTGGAATTTGTACATTACTGGAAAGATGACTCATTGTTGATTTTTCGAAAAAAAAAAAACGCTTCAAAAATTTATTTGTACTCACTTAATAATAATAAGCTTAATTAATTAAATATTTGTTTTTTGTTTGTTCATAGGGAATTAAACGGTGTAACTATTTGTTTTAAAATGGGTAATGTTCAAGATACACAATCACCATCATCAGATACAAATAATCGTAATTTACCACCACAACGACCACATTTAGCTGGTGGTAATCCTATGTATCCATCATTAAATAATGATAGTGATCATGATTATGAAATATTAAGACCTGATTTTCCATCGGGTCCATTACGGCCAGCACCAAAACCACCAGCACCACCAATACAACATCAAAATTCAACACATACACTTGGTAATTCGTTTCATAGTTTAGATGGTGTACCATTTATTGTTAATCCGAAATTTTTACCGTCATCTAGTGCTGATAAAGTAAATATTGTTTTAGATTTTTTTTTAAGAAAAAAACAAAAATTTAAATGAGAGTTTTACAGTTTCAGTTTCCTATGATTAAAGCAAAAACTATGCAACAAATTATGAAAGATTACGATTATCCATTTACGGTTGAAAGACAGACTTAAATGGAATTATGGAGGTTTATATTTAGAATTTACCAATGAAGAACTGAATTTTAGGATTGTTTTATGAGATTTTCTGTATATTTTAATTAATTATCGATTTATTATCAAAATAATTAGTATATTTAGCCATTATTTGTGTCATTAAGAAGATGAAAGAAAAGTAATTAAAAGATGTACATTTATTTTTAAGATTGTTTTATTTAATTTTTTTTTTCTATCATTATAAATTATATAATATTTGTGTAAGTCTTTATCATTTAATCTTAGTTTAGTGCCAATATTTTATATAATAAATGATTCTCTACATTCATTTGTTTTTATTGAGTTCCTTAAATGTGTGCTAGAGAGGAATCCTTAAAGGTACACAAATATATATCTTGGCAAACAGCCAGGCGGTGTTCAAAGCTTTATAAGCCTACAGCTTTGAGTCAAAAACCATCTGGGAATGTCGCCAATCCCTGAAACAATTGGCTAAGGACAATAAATTTAGCCTTGCATGAGTGCTAGGACATCAAGGATTTGTTGGAAACGAAATAGCCGATGACCTTGCAAGAACAGGTGCTATGGCTCCACTCATAGGTTCGAAGCCATTCTGTGGGCTAGCTAAGACCCACAGAAGGCAGCACAAAAATGCTCCACTGGAGACACTGTCCAAGTATAGGACATGCAAAGAAGTTTATTAACTATTTGCTTCAGCATGTTAGAAAACCTCTCGACTTAAGTAGGAACGAACTAGGTCTTGTATCGGGACTCTTAACAGAGTGAAATTGACATACCATCACAAAACCCGAGAAAATTAGACCGTGAGGGATGTAGATTATGTGGATAGGACAGTGAAACCTCTGAACACATTATGCAAATGTGACACGTTGGCTCAGATAAAACTCACCCTCCTAGACAGAGTGAGTCTATCATCTGCTGAAGTGGTGAAGAGGTCTCCCAGAGAGATAGTTAGCTTTGCCAAAAAAATATCTGCTCTGGGGTATCAATAGATGGGCAGAGTTAAGAATAACAGATCAGCAGTGGTCGCAATTCAGGAAGGCCAAACGACTCTTATAATCAAAATCTAAATTTAAAGCTCCATTAAGTTTTAATTGCGAATCAATATAATCGTCTCAGTATATTTGGTTGCATATATGAAGTTATCAATAGTTACGCCATTATTATTCGAAAATTTTGATTTCGTACCAGGAATACATGAAACAACAGAAGTTATTCTTACGAATAAAAGCACCATGTTATTTAATTTACTACTATGTAAGTGAATGTTTGATTGCATATCTACAGGTGCAAAACTTCTAAGAGGTACCTTTATATACAGGTATAGGTGTAAGTACTTTGTGCAGAATGTAATTACTAGATAATTAGTTATAACCTTGTGATAGGTATATACTACTATTTAAAGAATATGACCTAAATAGTTATAATACAAAAGAACAAAAGTACCTGAAAGGTTTGGGTATTTCAAAAGTACTTCGTATAAAAAACTTTTCACACGTATTTTATTTGCTTACTAGGCCCGACAAGAGGAAGGTACAGCCGGTACAAATTACCGAGGCCTGGGGTGTTCTGGGGACCTGAATGACCAACGATATTGTTCTAATTGTGCGCAACACGCTCGGCTAGATACTGAGAGCCCCGGGTTCAAGTCTCGGCTAGAAGGTTAATTTTTCGGACTGTATAATAATTTATGTATTTCTTTCATATAACCCTTTTTCTTGTCTTACTCGTGTCACCAATTTACAAATTGCTATTTGTGAAGCCAGGATCTGCTGTATTTTCGGCTGCATACCCAGATATAAAAGTAAGGTATGATAATGCTCGCCTTGATTAGTTGAAAACGTTGGTTTTATATCAGGAACGTATGAAATAGTAACAAGTATCTTTGTGTACATTCTGACAGTTTATTTATACTTGCAACTAAATATACAAACGTACATATCAAGTTGCTTATCTACAGATAGCAAAACGTTTAAATTATTCATTCCATTTATCAGATGTATTCTTATCGTTAGATAGATAACTAAAACGTAACGCATATAATGATAATTATTTTAATGAAGGTCATATGTAAATGTTATTATTATTTTTCTGATTATTCATAACAAACAAGTGTGAGTATTCAGAAATTCAATAACACTACTAATTATGGGAAAAGTTGAAAGAGAAAATACAGTATGCGGCAGCAAAATAGGTACATAGAAAAGACCACCAACACTGCTCACTCTCATATCTTCCATATGAATTAGAATGAGATAAAGAGAAATTGATCAGCCAGAAGTGTAAAAATATAGATTGTTGACGACACCCAGCCCTAGTTGGCTAGTTGGGTTTTAATCTATCATACCTCTTTCATACATGAACAAATTACCTACCTACCTATCTTGCTATATTTGTTAGGAATATCAGCAGTATTATGGAATTTTTATAAAAGTACTGTGGTATATTTCCAAGTAACGGTATCAGACAACGATTGATTCTAGAATGAGTGATGGGTGGTGTAACCAAAATTTCCGGTTGTTTATAAGAGCGAATAATGTTAATGCTTTTCCCTATGTAGCTATTTTGTTGCCGTATGCTGTATAACAAAGATTATTAAAATCTAATGTGTTATAATTAAGAGATAAGCTGATATTTCCTTACTTAAGATCAATTCATATATTCAAGTTCAGCTTTAGCGGAATATAAATCATTCAAGCAGAAATTTGTTTTAAAATAATTTGATAGATGCAAAATGGTGGATGTGCCAGGTGAACCGTACAACTGTTAGACAACGTTAGGCAAAACCCCAATTATTATTGAGATTTGTTACAATAAAATTGGAAGGATTCTCCAGATTTCTATTAGAAACTCTTACTTCATTTATAAAGATATAAGAAGAAGAAAAAAAACCATATGGATTTGATTGGAAATGTATCGCGTTCTAACAGATTATTGTAAATTTATTATCTTTTCATCTGGATCGGTAATATCATATTCATATCAGCAAAACATCAATAACAGACATGGGAAATGATTTTTATAATCATTGATCTATAAATATACAGTGGTTGAAATGGTTAAATATTACAGATGTCCTTAAAGCTTCGACACGTGCTCAACGGAACTACACGTGCTAGATATTCTCGAATTTCTCTTATTTTAATAATTTGATTATAAAAAGAAACAGTTAAAATAACTATATAGGTATACGTTGTTTATGTTTTGGATTATTGTTGGAAATTCCAGGGTCGAATGGTGGAATTTTTACAAGAGTCGGAGCATAAGTGATTCCCCAGCACACATAACAAAAGTCTGATGTCTTTTTCTGTGTTCAAACAATATCGCTAATATAAACAGTGTTTCTTTAAGAGATGACTACACTGTGCTCCACAAATCTACATAAAACATTATTGATGATAATGATGTTTAACTGACAACTGATTTGTGTATTTTTCGGGTATAATTCCCTGATACAACCACACTCAGAGGTGATTTTGCAATTGATCATCTTTGAGTATCGTTCTAATAGGATTCTCTTAACAGAATTTTAAGTATAAAAAATGGTGTAGCAATTATTTTAAACAGACTTGTTGCTTGTTGAAATATCTAAAGTTGGCAAAACTGGAGCAATTTTCAGATGTAACAAGAAAATTTATCAAATAGTGGCAATTTTGCAAAATAACACACATAATTTTCCTTGTTTTTTCAAAACCTTTAAGTATTTCCGAATTTTTGTAATTGTCTGCGTCACTCATCACATTGTTTTAATTAATCAATGATTCAATCAAATAACAAAAAGTATCTCCCACCAATCTGTTCTCGTGATATTTTATTGTAACCATGTACAAAAAGCCGGTTCAAATAGACATGCAAACTAATTGAAATTACCGATTAAGTGATGTCATTGTTTCATTTGCAAGAATAAACGAATTCAAACCACTCTACAACCGCTATAAACCGCCACAATATAAAACAACAACTTAAGATCTGTAGAAACTTTATTGTTATTTGATTGATTATTATAGAGAATTTTGCTGTATAGATCATAATCAATCAGAAACAGAGTGTTTTTGATTACTTCTAATTCGTCTGGTGTGAAATCAAACTAACTAGCTTCTGTGTTATCAATAATACATGGTCCTTTAATTGTATTGAAATTCAACCTGATCGTGTAGGGTGTAGATACTATTTCAGGGCGTTCTACCTTTAGTTTCTCAAGCGTAGAAAGTGTAAATGTTGCCGATTATTTAGCAGTTTTTTATAAAGAAAACTGTCTATGTTACAAAGAAGTAATTTAGACAAAAAATGTTTAAAAAAAATAATTGATTAAAAGCATATCTCAGCTTTCTTTAGAATCAACTATATTAAGAAGAGTGCTGTTATAGACAGAAAGATGTATCTTTAAACTCAAAATATGATTTTTCAGTTATTCGTTTGCATCTGAGCAGAAGTCTATCGCTTGTAGTATTTTAGAAAGAAGTGGTAAGATTTTTGTATGAGCAACGGCAAACACCAAGGTGGAAAATTACCTTATAATAGAGGAATATAAATAGAAGCCAAGAGGTCAGTGACTATTATTTGTTCTCAATGAAGTAATTTTGATCTCTTTCTCTTAAGAAATGACAGTGTTGCAGTTGAACTTACGGTTCCTTGACTATAGTATCTCCAACTGTATTTGGCCAACTCGACGAGAAATCGTTTATAACACCAACTTTTACAAATATGCAGACAGCCCCAAAAATAAACTACCGCAGATAGGAAGCCTTTGCTAACAACAATAGAGAGCGAGAGAAAGAGAGATGAATTATGTATTTAAGAAGTACGGTTCGCTTTTCTGACTACCTGTTATGTTACATATTTCAGCCACCTTACTGTGATTTTACAGGGTTTCGGATCGCGGACAGTTAGTGCAGCCGTTTGCCACTCTTCAGTTTTTACCTCAGAACGATCATCCTTTAAATCTTTAAGCAAAAGGAAAAACTGCTCTATAAAGCAATATAAAAGCAATATGGTGCACTTTTCAGACTGCTTGTTATGTTACATCTTACAGCCACCTTTCTGTAATCCCTTGAAGTTTCGAATCACATACGGTTAATGTAGCAGTTTGCCGCTTTTAAGCTTCTATCAGAACGATCATCCTTTTAATATTTAGGTAAAAGAAAAAAACTCAAGAAAGCAAAATAAATCTTGTATTGTCAGAGGGTCAGTGTAAGTCTTTTTATCAAAACTATTATTACTTCAGCGACAATCCAATTCCAAATTAAAAATTTTGCTCTCAACCTTGGCCTACCCTATGGAAATTAAAGCTCATTGAAGACTAAACAAATCTTTCTTAAGAAAACAAATTGATGAAAGATACAATGAATTGTGATTTGGCTGGATGGATGTGGACTGAGCCAGATGTAAGAAGTGTGAAACGCATTGCCAATTTTATTAATGATTGTTATAATTACACTTCGTAAAGCTTTAATTGTATAGTAGCGAATCGCTAGTTTGAGGAGCCTGGGCTAACACTGTTTGGAGGCCTACCCAATTAAGATGAATTTTGTGTAATTTACTTTTTCTAAATTGTTTTTATTTCTTGACCCATAAAGACTCGGCTCCTGGTTGCAACTTTAAAATTAAGAAAGTGGTCGTATTTCAGGAAGGTACTCAACTCCTATATTTGGGTGCTAAAAAATCTTAAAGTAATTATTGAAAAAAGGCTGGATACCCTTAAAGTGGAGATAAATGGTAAATAAACACTTTCCATTTTAATTCGAATAAAAATTTGCTGAAAATCGTTTTTAAAATCATTGAAAACCGTGGAAAATTTCACCGATTTATAATTGCTAGAACTTAAGATGCAAATTAATTCCTGTTCAAGCTAGTATAACAGAAACTTCAAATTATATTTATATAAAAATGATGTCAACAATACATACACATACACACACACACACAAATTAATTTAATAATATACTCCAATTTATTAGAATAAACAATTAATTATATAATTTTTTTTCTAACACTTTCGGTTTTCAATGCATTTTTTATTAAAATTTCTCAAGGACAATTATTAATTTTCTATACAATCATTTCAAGTAAATAGTGATTTATCCCAGATAAAACTAGATAGAACTAATGATTTGTAGAACAGTAATAGTTGAAGCTTATTAAAAATCGAAAAAAATGGAAAATTATTTTCCAAACGTAATCATTATTGGTAAAACAATAAAAACAAAATGAGAAACCTTGTATTACATCAATAATTTGATATGAAAATTGTGGTAGTTTCCTCTTATCAGTAACCGAAATTTTTATTTTATTTTTAAAACAATCACTTTGTAGTCGTTTGGACGCAAAAAAAATTGTAAATAAATCTATTTTTTTTATGGTAAAAACTATATATGGAAAACTGTAAACAAAAATCCTTGTCATAACATTGATAAATACCGCAAAATTGTAGTAAATTCGTACAAAAAAATTCCACGGAAAGTATAATTGTGATAATAAGAAAATCTAACGTTAAGCTTATATGTTGATTTTTTTTCTAAATCATCAATTCACAAACCGAATTTAACTTCCAATTAACTGATGATTGTCAATTAGTAAAGATAATAACAGATTTTTATAAACTGATTGCTGCTAATCAATGATCAATATTCAAGAAACTGTATAAAATTGATAATAATCTTGATAAATACCCTTATCACACAATGTTTATAATCAGATTTACGTTAATAATTGTTGAAAAATGTCATATTTATCAAAATCAAATTTTACGATCATCTAATCTTCTTTAGTTATTGTAGTCAAGATTAATTAACGTTTATTTATTAACTAGTTTTAACTAATTTCGTTTATTGTACGATATTTGGTGTATAGTTCAAGAATATTTCAGGCGATTTTTATAAACGGAAAACGGAAATGTAGTTTTTTTCTCCTGTTGTAGAGTAGTAATTCTTTAATTTTTGGCACAAATCCAATAGGACTGTTTGATTAATTTTATTTACATTTTTTTTTCAAAAAGTTTACTTAGTAATTTCTTATTCGACATACATACGAATCTGCGCGTTATCCATCAATCGACACGCGACTACTTAAGGATAGCCGGTTGCAAAACGTTTCTAGTCCTGCAGTATCAACTGAAACGCTAACAATCCACAAAAAAGCAAAACAATAACAAACATACATGTAGTTGTTGTAAACAAAACAAATCGTATTTATCTCAATATTTGTTGAAGTAGCAGTGATATTTGAACAATTGAATTTGACGCGAAAACATGGAAGGACGATTTTATATAGAACCAGTGGTGAAAGGTGATGGTGGTATAGAGAATGGTGGTTTTCAATTACATGAAAATACAGGTGTTGTAACATCATCATCATCAACTGATACAGTTGGTGAATTAGTGAATACAACATCATCATCTTGTTTATATGTTAATCCTGTACAAAAACGTAAAAAATCATTGGTACAATTAACAAGAGAAGCATTACCAAGATTGGAGAATTATAGAAATTCACGTAGGGCAGCTAAACGACCATCACTAGGTGAATTACATGGGGATGACACTGTTCATAAGGTATAATCAATTAACATATTATCAGTTGTTTGTTTTGAAAACTTTGGTAGATAATTACTTGTTCAATAGATAATACAAATAACTGTCATTTCAATTATTTTCAAATAACACCACAACAATCAATAGAAACTCAACTGAAATACACATATATATATATAGAAAAAAAAAAAAAAACGATCACAGCAAGTTACACAATCCATAAACTGTATAAATATTTTCCCAAGTCTAGTGGAGAATTCTATTAGACACGAAATTGAGAAGAAAGCCACAAAATTTCCAATTTGGTTCGGTTTATACCGGTTAATACCTTGTCACAATCAAAATACAGGTATCTAAAGCAAATTATCGAAATTATTGTGATTATGTCAAGGTTGGTCAAGTGTCACTTCATTCAAGGGAAAATAGATGAAATTTGCAACTTATTAATGAATTTTTTGTTTATTCTTATTTTTTTTTTATAGAACAAAACAAAACTCAAACAAGCTTGATAAATTGATGTGAAATATTGAATTATATTGTTATTCCTCGAATATCATTGAAATTGGCATTGATCGTTATACTATTAGTTTAGATATTCAATTAAAGACTAAGTGCTAAAATTTCACGTCTACAATCAGCCTCCCAAAATCTAAATCTACTACTACGAAGATCGTAACTGAATGATCACCTTTTAGCGGCTATTACCTACTTAACTGGGGGGCTAAATGGGCTAAGCCCAAGGGTGAATCAGATCCATTAAAAAGTATTCTGTCATAATGGGTTGGGTTTTTTAGTCTAAAGGATTCAAATTTTTATTCCTCAACAAATCAGAATTTCACAAATCTACATTGTCAACACTTTGGATTTTTATTAATTTTCCTCCAATTCTGTTGCGACGCATCTTCTACGATACATTTAAGGATCAAGATCCATGTCTTCACGAATTTAAAGCCTGCTTTGTCTCAAGTGTTTCGTCTGTAATTGAAACATTCATTTTTATTGTCGAATTAGGACGACTGAACATTGCTCCCTCATAAAAGAAGATATTGCAATAATAATAATAATAATAAAGTACAATCCTACTGGTTCTATTAGAAGTAAAGAACATTTTGCTTATTTCAAATTGAACATTGATGTCTTCCAGACAATTACTTGTTTTTATGTGTTGTAAACGTCTTTGAACGATTTATTCATCAAAATTTTCTTTCTTTGATCATTTCTACAACGTATTGATTATTTTAGAAATACACTTAAATTTTGTTAAATAAGTGATTTAAACCACCACATGGTATGATTTGATCTTTGTTTTGTATGTAAACAAAATAAATGTAAATCTCGACCTCGATCTCTATCTGTATGAATTCATTTATTTGTTTCCATCGTCACTTATAAGCAATTATCTAGCAATAAGTTACAGCAAAATTCGGTTATAACAATCTTCGTTAAAGGCGTAAAATTGATCATCCATCAATATGAAAAAAATTGTTTCTGTTCCCTCTTTTATTATAATCGTGATCGATATATCCAGGTCTTATTGTGTAACAAAAAAACGGTCGTATCCATTCATATTTGCAGTTATATAAAAGCTGTTTGTTTATTTTGGATCTTATCAAGATTACATAAACCAAATTAGAAGCCTTACGAATTAATAGAAACATATGTAACACCTATCGATCAACAAAACTGTAAACAACTATTTAAAGCTTAGAGATGACAATGAAACAATAAGGACATATGGAGATCTGTAATTTATTCCTAAACTTATCATTTTTATTGAGAGTTCGCTTGTAAACTATACGAGTTTACCTTCACAGTTGAACTGATCTTGAAAATATTATATTACATTGAAGAGCTCAAAACCAAATGACAATTATGTAACATGGATTTGCGTAATTGTTTTTGCACAGCTAAAGAGTACAGTGGCGGATCATTACAATAAATGTGGGAGTAGCGGTAAACTTAAAATTGGGCAAAAACGAACTTCAAGCTTTAAAATCTTCTCGAACATGTTTAAAGCTTTTTGGGAGGAAAGCCTCAAAATTACTGACATTCTCGAAATAGAGTTGATTTTGTCTGTTTTGATAATACATCTGAAAAACAAGTTGTCCATATGCAGGTGAAACTCTTGGGCGATCTTCTCTTTAGAGAAATTCCATGTTTGTCCCCTATTAGGGATATTCGGTTGTGACCATTAAATGAGTTGAAGAAGTTACTAAGAGATTACTGTGTTTATAGCTATGCCACTACGTTATCCTTGCAACCAAACAACTTTTTATTCAAATAGTGTAAAATATAGCCTTAGGCATAATCCTTGTCCCAAAAAAACTTCAGGAGTCATCTATTCGGTCAAGCAACATTCATTAGATAAAATGGGCTTATAGTTAGTCAAATTCAGAGAATGTTGTGACGGACTCATGGTCTAAACATTTGATCTAGAAAGAACACAACAACAACAACAACAGCATTAGTGTCTACAGCGCTAGTGCTAAGACAAAGCGCATGTTGCCGCCTATAAACTTTACCCTTACCAAAGAAAAAAGATTCTTATGGAGAACGTTAAAAAATTAAAGAATTCCACGATTTCATTGAAAATATTCACCATTATTTGTAACGCCAAAAATTTGGCAAAATTCGATTGCGTTCTACAGCATAAAAATTACAAATTGCGAGCAAATTTCACATTTTTGTTTTATTAACAGGAACCAAATCCTAATATTGAACAACAAGAACCGTCAACAGCAGCAGCACAGCATGAAGGCATCAAATTGGGATGGATACAAGGTGTGCTCATCCCTTGTTTGCTCAACATTTTTGGCGTTATGTTATTCTTACGATTGGCATGGGTTGTTGCAGAAGCCGGAATTGGTAAGTTCTTCTACAATTTACAAATCATAACTCTTATGGTAGCTTTAATACAGAAACAAAAAACAAAACTACTCATCTATGAAAAATGTTCTAAATATTATTTTATTAATAAATGAAAAATAGGTAGATTCGTAGAAAATTATTCGTAGGTTTTTCCAATTGAATAGACAGGATATCAATTGTTGAAACTCCTGAAATATTTCAGTAAATATATAAATTATGGAGTATTCTCTGATAAAAACCATATATTTTCGACAAAAATGTAAACAAAAAATAATGTTTTAGAAAGTGTTGTAATGACAACAATGATCTTGAACTGATTCAAAAACAACGATCCATATCATTTGTAAATCAAAATCATTTTTGAATAAATGCCAAATTGTTCACACACACACACACACACAGTTTATTAATTGAAATTCTCAAAATACCAAAAATTTTCTCTCGATGATACATACTGAAGTTTCCGGTTTTAATAGAAAATTATTTTGTAATTTTAGAGAAAATCAAAAATAAATCTAAATCCACATGGTAATTTTACGATTTATATTTTGCTTACAGTGCAAGTTTATCTAAATGTAGGTCACCTTTCTTTTCAGGCCAATCGTTCATAATAATCGGTATTTCAGCAGTTGTTTGCATTATCACCACCCTGTCATTATCAGCAATTAGCACTAATGGTGAAGTTAAAGGAGGTAGTTTATTCTCATTGAGCGACAGCAAACATAATCAATTCTTATAATTTTTCAAAATTGTAATTTCAGGCGGTATTTATTACATCATATCAAGATCTTTAGGTCCTGAATTCGGTGCATCTGTTGGTATTGTTTTTGCATTCGCTAATGCTGTTTCAGCATCAATGAATACAATCGGTTTTTGTAATTCATTAAGTGATCTATTAAGTCAATACAATTTGAAATTGATCGATGGTGGTATTAATGATGCCCGTGTTATTGGTATTATTGCAATTATTGTGATGATTCTAATTTGTGTTATTGGTATGGAATGGGAATCAAAAGCACAAAATTTTTTAATTGCTATTATTGCAGCGGCTATGTTAGATTTTATTGTTGGTGCAATAATTGGTCCGTTATCGGATGAACAAAGGGCACAAGGTTTTGTTGGATTTAATAGTAAGTAGGGCTTGTTGAAAAAAAAAACAAAAACAAATAAACAATATTCCTCAAGGGAAATTAAAGAGTGATACTTCACGCCATGTTTCACTCTTTTTATTTTCTTCACCATCATAATAATTAAACTTTTCCATTATAGTGACAACTATCTCTGATAATTGGGGCTCAGATTATCGAACATTCGAAGGTACTAATTATGATTTCTTTCAAGTATTTGCGATTTTTTTCCCATCAGTTACTGGAATTCAAGCTGGTGCTAATATTTCAGGAGATTTAAAAGTATGCTTAGTCTAATTCAGATTGAATAAAAACAAAAAAAACATAACGTTTTTGTTTTTTTTTTCAGGATCCCGCTTCAGCTATACCGAAAGGAACATTTCTTGCATTAGTTATTTCAATGTTATCGTATGCATTATTTGTTTTCTTTGCTGGTGCAGCTGCTATACGATATGCAAGTGGTAATGTTACTGATTTACTAGCAGGAAATCTTACTAATTGTGCTCCGAATTGTGCTTATGGTATTTATAATAATTACAATGTAAGTATTTATTTGTTAAGTATTTGAAACTAACAAATTATTCGAGTAATGCACTAAACATAAATATTTTGTTACAATAATATCAATATTTATTTCGTATATATTTGAGAAAACAGAACTATTATAAAGGTCATTCCGAAATAGAAGTTCCTTTGTGTATCTTTTTTGCGAACATACTGATACGCTTCGTCATATTTTACAAAATTAAAAAGTTCTAATGCTTGTTTTTCGTTTCGGATTTTTTCCATTTAAACAATATCAAACATGGAAAAACGCTCTTCAATTTTGCTAACTTTGGTAAGAAATAATAAGCGCTAGTGGGAGGGTGACTGGCACTTCTAAGATTTTAGTGCCCCTAGCTTCCAAAAATATTTGTCGCCTTACTGTAAAAAAGGTAGTTTTACTCGGACGAAAAGATTTCATGTGGTTGTACTAATTTTAGCACCACAGATTCTAGATGCCTTTAGGTGATCGTTAAGATTTGTACAGTGCTCTTGGAACAACTGCAATTTTTGGAATGCGTTCTTTAAGTTTGGCACCGGTTTTCGCATATTCAGTGAAAATGCCAGCAAAATATGATCAAAAATGCAATACGTATGTTGACTAAGGTCTGGTCTTGCATTTACAAAAGAGTGGAGACCATTCTAAATGTTTCAGCATTTAAGCCTGTTTTTGAGGTTGCCAATAATTATGACAGCCGAACGAGTACCAGCCGAATTTTGGAATAGACCTCAAGTTCTCAGATTCACGAAATTCTGTCTGATCTTACGTTCTATTCCATATACGTCCCCAATCAAGGGATTCTCCGCATTGTATCCTGTTTTAAACTTCAAAACTTCCATTTTTTCACAAAAGAGCTAAGCGCTGGGCGACAAGGGGTGCCAAAATCGAATCGCGAAGAGCAACATTCTCAATTTATTCATTACATAACAAAAACTGAATTATAATTGATTCAAAAGGTGTCAATCAAAGAGATCTGAAAGGTAATTTCGCTCCATTCTGATAAAGGACTAGGGCCGCTGCTGCATAGAATATTACCCGTTAAAATCCAAAACTAGCAATAAAACAGGTAGATCTGAGCATATTTGCAACAGGCCCCCGTCACTTTAATCTTCGAACAGCACTTACAATTAGACTTTTCTGTTCTTTTACTAAATCAACACTACCAAACACCGAATGATCATTTTTCTTTTTGCATACAATTTATGATCATGGCAATATGTTCGTTATCATTTGAATAAACATAAAATTGTATGAAAATACCCAGTTGCATATAATTTCATGAACTGTATACGATCAAAATATGTAAGAAAAATAAATCGTTTCTTGTAAATGTTTATGAAAATATTGTATTTATTCATTATTTTTTTTTAATATTTATTATCGTTATGATTTCTTTTTTCTTTTGTAATTTTCATTTTAAAAAAGAAAATTGAAAAATTAAAATACAAAAATAAATTCAAAGACCTAGTTTCTAAAGGAATATCACGATATATGTCGTTGATTTAAAAAAACATTGTCCTTTTATCCTGTTTACACAAAACACACCCTCTTCATATCGATCTGACGTCAATTATTTACTACGTTTAAAATAAATGTGTACACGTGGATATTTATTATATATTTTATGAAATTGTATTAAAAATTTTCACTGGGGAGGTTTAAAAAAACAACTGATGAGCTCTTAGAAATTTTTGTATAATTCTAATTATATTTGTGAAATTTCATTACCGATTTAATTGATTTTCAACCAATATAATATCAATATGTTACCCTATAAATAAAACAGAGACGGGTTAATGGTCTCAAGTAGTCGTCACTGAAATTGCTTTTAACATCAGTTTGTAAAGAGGTTCTGGAAAGGAGTTTTGTGATTTCCCACAAAAAGTCCGATATATATTTATCTTATTACCTTTTATGTTTTTCAATGATTTTTATTGAAATATTGATAAAATTCCAGTCGATTTTGTAATTAGGTACTTGTAAACCATTCACTAATAACATAACAGGTATTTGTTGATTGTCGCTCTTGTTATTCGAAAACAATATTAGAGTTCAATTGGATTGAATCCTTATTAAGATAGGAATAATAGTAATAATATTGTTTGTTTGTAGTAAAGTTCTATACCTGATTTATAACACGTGCTGGGAACGACTTTAACAGGATGCTCTACAGCGATTTATCCCGCCAGTCCAATATTTGCCACCACTTGTTAGACTGTTTTTGGAAAATAGAACATAATAGCATTATCAGTGGCCTCTGTTTATCATCCACCATTACAGATCTAATTCCGAACAGTTTTTTACGTACCTAATATTGTTTTGATTGTGAATTGAGCATGATTGCGCATGCCTATCATGGTTTCATAATCTGCTAACAGTTCTAACTAATGGTAGGAACGAACCTAATCTATAGACCAAATGGTGTAGCAAATTCTGTACACTTGTAACACGGGGAATACTTCACACGTGTCGTTTAACTGATCGATGTATTCAAGCTTTGGACGTTTGCAGTGCGTACAAATCTCGTTACAACAGATTGTTTGCGTTTGTATCAATAGAAATGTGCATGAAACGCGATACCAACGCGTTGTAAGCCTCAACCAAAGCCAATTATTGTTAACGAGCTTGACAAAAAAATTCGCAGTTGCAGCACGTCTGTTTTGATGTATTTGCCCTTTTGTCAATTCATGTGCGACTGCATCGTCTTAAGGTTAGTTGCGCTTAGCGCGCGCGAAAAAGACATTGTCTGCATAGGCTCTCATTGTTCGAATCCTTTTATTTTTTTGTTCGAAGCAATTGATTGAAGGATTAACAGTAAAAAACCATGATAATCATTATGATCATGTTCAACAACTCAATTTGGGTCATAATCATACTGAATGATGGTTTCTTGTTTTTTTTTATTGTCCTTTAAAATGGAATGTTAATGTAAACAAGTTGTCATTAGTTGGAAGTGTCTTACATAATCTGACAAATGACAAAAATAATGATCTTTATTGACAATGAGAAAATTCGTAAAATATTTATCATAATAAACAAATATACCGTGAGATTTTCAAGAGTGAGCCCATAGGGAAACACAAACATTAGCTAGTCCTATGGCTTTCAAATAAGTGGAAGTGGGATCGAGAGCAACACCCTCTGACCACGTGTTTTCTCTCCATCTCACTTCAACTTATTTCAAAGTCGTAAGACTGGTTAATGCTAGTTTTTTTCCTATGGACCTACTCTTGAAAATCTTACAGTATACTTATAAAATTATTGATCGAATCTCTAGTGAATCTCATGTTCTTCACTTACGTTTACACCCAGATCTACCATCAATTTAGCTCATTCTAAATTAGTTCAATTTATTTTTTTAGATGATGCAAATTATGTCAGCATGGTGTCCATTGATCTATGCTGGTTGTTTTGCAGCAACATTAAGTACAGCTTTAACAAATTTATTGTCTGTACCACGTTTAATACAAGCATTAGGTGTAGATCGAATTTATCCTGGATTTATTTATTTTTCAAAAGGTTATGGTAAAAGTGGTGAACCGTATCGTGGATATGTATTAACATTTATTGTGTCAGCATTATTTCTTCTAATTGGTAATAAATCAAAAAAAAAAAAATTGATTGTTTGGTTTGATTCAAGATTGTTTTTTTTAGGTGAATTGAATGCTATTGCTCCATTAATTTCTAATTTTTATTTAGCATCGTATGCGTTGATTAATTTTTGCACTTTTCATGCTGCTTTAATTAAACCGTTAGGTTGGAGACCGACTTTTAAGGTAAAAACGTTCGGTTTTGATTTGTTAGTAATGCTACAATCTTTTTTTTTTGTATTTTAGTATTATAATACATGGTTAAGTTTAGCTGGATTCTTTATGTGTATAATTATAATGTTTCTTGTTAATTGGATATCTTCCCTAATTACATTTATTGTAATTTTGGCACTTTATCTGGTAGTTGTTTACAGGAATCCTGGTAAGTATAATAGCCTAAATTAGGTGAAGATATGAGCATGAATACTCCCGAAGCTTAGCTTCACTTATAAGCCATAAAATCGTTTCTTAGAAACAGTAACATAAAGCAGCAAGTGAATAAAGTATTCCAGAGTCGTGCAATGCTGAAGCATAATTCCAATGCACCTTCATTGCTGAATCCTTTCTAGTCGCCTTATTTTGAACAACAAAGAAATTTTTGAAGATGACGATGCCTCAAATTAATCCCACTTATGTAGCATTTGGCGATTTAGGCTTGCTTTGAGAGTATTTGTGCTCATTTTTTACAACAGGCTAAAAATGAAGGTACTCGAATTCGAACAATTCAATGACTCACGTTAGTACTCAAACAAAGCTTAGTGCATCATTTTACTATCAATCTGATCCAGGCAAAAATTGTTCGTTCGAGATACTTTCCTTGTAAGTAACAATTTTAAAGAAGACTTACATTGAATTTTCTTAGATGTAAATTGGGGCTCCTCCACACAAGCGCAAATGTACAAAACAGCCTTAACAACAGCCCATAAACTGATAAATATTGGTGAACATGTTAAAAATTATAAACCACAAATTCTGGTATTATCCGGTTCACCATCAGCTCGACCAGCTTTAATAGATTTTGCCAATTTAATAACAAAAAACAATTCACTATTAGTGTTGGGTGATGTTGTACAAACAGGTTTGCAACATCGTCAACGTACAGCAAAAAATAATGCCGCTTATAATTGGTTACGTATCAATAAAATTAAAGCATTTTACACAATGGTTGATAATGTTCAATTTGAAAGTGGTGCTAAAGCATTACTACAAGCATCCGGTATTGGTAAATTGAGTCCTAATGTTTTAATGATGGGCTACAAGAATAATTGGCGTACTTGCAAAAAAGATGAACTTTTAGCATACTTCAATGTGTTACAGTAAGTCTAGAATTAATTTGATTGAGTTGGGGGATTAAGAAAATTTTTATAGTGCAGCATTTGACCATCGACTATCTGTTGCTATTCTACGTTTACAAGATGGCTTAGACTACAGTAAGTTAACAGGTGATGAGCATGCAAACGGTGCATCTTTGGAAAATAGCATGACGCAATCATGCCTTAGAAGTTTAGGAACTAGTAACATGATGCATGCTGATTCAAATTTAAGCTTAGCTGATTTAGGAAAAACAGATGGCATTAATAATTCTATTCAATCAATATCAACAAGTATGATCTATCTTTCTATCAAAATTACTAGAAATTTCTTTTAGATAATGTTAGCATTGTTTTTTTTCTGTAATTCTCTTTTAGATGATAATAGAAAAAGTCGGAGTCTATTCGATAATATAATCAATAAAAAACAAAATTCAATCCCAAAAAATACAGTGACAGACTCATCAATTGTTCCCAAATTTGTTATGGATAATATGGCTTTGTTCAAAACAAAGAAAAATAAAGGGAATATTGATGTTTGGTGGTTGTATGATGATGGTGGTTTAACAATGCTACTACCTTACATTATTTCGACAAGGCAAAATTGGTCCAGTTGTAAATTAAGAGTTTTTGCTTTAAATACGAATAAAAATGATTTAGAAGCTGAGCAAAAATGGTAAAATTTTCAAATTTTTTGCGAGGCTAAACTGTATTAAAAATTGAATTTACAGCATGGAAAATTTGTTGGCTAAATTCCGTATAAATTATTCAATTTTAAAACTCGTATCAATCTCTGATAAGCCACAAGATGCTACAATTGAATTCTTCAACAATATCCTCAACGATTTCCGAACGCATGAAGAAGTCAACGAAAACGGTAAATTTCTAGCTGAATTTGGCCAACTTCTCCCTTAAAGTCAAATCTAATTTTATTTTTTTTCAAAATTTCCTCAGATTGTAAAGTTTCTGAGTCGGAAATTGCAGCTCTTCAAGATAAAACTTACAGGCAATTACGTTTAAGAGAGTTGCTTTTGGAAAATTCCATTGATGCAAATTTGATAGTGATGTAAGTTGTTTGATTTTATGAATGATTCAATATGAAATTAAGATTTTAAAATGTTTTAGGTCATTACCTATGCCAAGGAAAGGTAAATTATCAGCACCTCTATATATGGCATGGTTAGAAACACTTACCAAGGATCTACCACCATATCTATTGGTGCGTGGTAATCAACAGTCTGTTCTTACATTTTATTCGTAGAAATTAAAATTTTTTATACTAAAAACAATTAATTATTAATTTATTTGTTTATTATT
>JAZBGY010000242.1:40171-58606 GCA_037414755.1 Lydus trimaculatus | reverse complement strand
TTTGATTTAATTAAAAAAAAATAAAGGAAATATGTTAGGAATTTTATTTCTATCAATTAAAAATGTTTAAATTTATAACATTTTTTATAAACAAATTTTCACAATTTTCGACAAAGATTAATAATTTTTTTTGTAAATAATTTTTTTACAAACAATATTCTACATGTCAACACTAAAATTATATTTTCTTTATACAAATACAATAGTTACGTCACCGTCAATTAAATCATAAAACTGTGTTGTTAATTACCCTTACATTTTATACTGTCAATAAGAAAATTAACAGTAAAATAGTAATAATTATAGGTATTTAATTTCATATGAAATTACTTAATTACTGTGACGTAAAGGTGTTTATTTTTGTTTTTTATTTTGTTATTATAAAATAAAGATTGAAAGAGATTTGTTCCAGAAAATAAGCAAAGAACAATGGAATGTTAAGTTTCTTAATTCATAAGTAAAATTAATTTTATTGTTTAAAAAAATATCACAAATTGTTAATAATAATATCAATGGTCACAGAAAAATCTGTTTGTTCTGGCATTAATACCTACAAAATTATAGGCACGTGTATATTTTGTTTTATAATTAATTATCCATTGCAATCAATTTAATTATTATCAAATCATTAAGATCAATTCACATATACCATGGTCGTGTCCGTATTAATAATAAAAGATATCGTTGTCACATATACAGAGTGACTCAGTCGAAGCTACAGTTTCCACACAAACCAAACAAAAACACTAGCATAGAGAGTACTTTCTATCTAAAAATGACTTTATAGCAAAATAGGCCTTATCGATAAGCGTTTTTAAAATGAAAAAAACGGTCAGTATCTCTCAGAACTTATTCATAAATAAACAAAAAACCACTACATCTGAAACTCCGGAATGTGTGAGATTGTGACAATAATTTTTCGTTTTCGAAAATCGTAATTTTCATTGAAACAAAATATCGAATACTTTTCGATGTTGCACTGCTTATCTTGCCTTGATATTGAATTCATTGTCAGATGTGCTGACATGTACATTAATTCGTTTCAAATACCTATTTTCTATCTATTATTGTTTTTTCTTTAAAATGCGTGGGCGATGTTTCCTTTAAACAATCGCCAGTTGTTTATTTCAACATTTCTCTTTATCATTAGTTGTTTATTTAAACGGAATTAGTTTATACGTCAACAAACCTCAATTTAATCACGTATCAATTAAAGCAGTCGCCTGTTTATAACAAGAATTTCTGTTTAAATTATGAAAAAATTGCAATATTGCTCGATTTTTTTTCCAATTAAAATGACGATTTTTGAAAACGAAATTTTTTTGTCATAATTATATTTTTCAGCTGTAGTGGTTCTTTGCTTATTTTTGTATATTATTTTAGAAACGCTCTTATATATAAGGCCTATTTTGCTATCAAGTACAGAGTATTCTCTATCCTTGTGTTTTTGTTTCGTTTCTCTAAAAAATATGGAACCTGTAGCTTCGGCTGATTCACCCTGTATAGAGTGTCTCACGTAAAGGTGTATGTACGTCCACTTAAATCTCTTATTTATGCATTAAATTAGAGAATTTTTAGAATTTAGAAGGCAAAGTCTAAGTAACTTCGTTCCATCAAAGGGTTATAGTTGCTTTATAAACGAGAAAATTCAGATTAAAATAACATTAAAAACAATAACAGACAATTTATCTAAAACAGATCAGATCCACAAAGTCAGCATCATACACTTGCAATGTCAACTGGTTTCTAGTACCTTTTTTACGATAATTACTCATTTTTTTGTAAAAAAATATTTTTATATCTGTGTGGAATATTCAATATTATCAGCGTTTCATTCAATAGTTCTTATCTAACAATAAGATTATTATCTAGTTGAATACGTAAATAAGCAATTTACGGAAACATACAGTTTGATGTGAAACACCATGTATTATTGGAACTGCAATGCATTTCATCAGTATCGTGTCCGTACCGTATTATCGAAAAGTTAGGTCACTCGACTGCATTGAGCTTTTCGAATTTTTAGTAAGAATGAGAAAAAAAAATTGCTATTTATGATTATGAATGATAAATAAAAATCACGGAACCGACACGTCAGTGATATAAAAAATAATCCATAATCGCCGCAGTTTCTACTCATTATCTATAAAAAATTTGCTGCTGTCCCTTTAGAAAAACGAATCATCTAATCTGTCTACGAAAAACAAAAGTATCGTACGGATACGACACTGACCAAATACGACACAATGAAATGATTCTTAAATAAGGTGCAATGCTGAACTTGTGTTAGAAGTGACCTTTGTTCGACTTTCTCGACACTTATGAACTTTATATACGATCACGAAACGACCAACACGTGGTAAAGTGGCAAAAGTACTACTTACCGCTACCGAACGCACGTCTGTTTGTACAACACAGGCTACCGCCTCAGTTTTTAGTACTGATACGAATGAAACGGATCGGACAGGACAACGATATGCGTAAATCGATCTTTAAGCAAATTGTTTAATAATTATGACAATACTAATGATAATACCAACCAATTATTAGAATTAAGTATAGAAAAACTAAGTCTTTCTTACTGAATAATCAATGTTTTAATACGGGCATTGCCACAAATAATAGAGAGTATCTTCGGTATAGCGTTAACGTTAACATTGAATTTTGCGTATGAGCAAATCGTTACACATTTCCAATGATAACTCTCTAATTTTCCAAGTTTTATATACAATATATTTTTGTTTTGGTGGTTCATTAGACAAAATACCAAAAAAACGTCCACAATTATTTATAAGTTTTTACAAAGTTTTTGCTGTTTTTTTCCTCCTTATTGTTTAACAAAAATTACAAATTTCAAATATCAATAGGATTGACACCAATTTATCTTTATATGTTATTGTATTTATATTTATATATTTATATGTATGTATACTTACTATACAAAATCGAATTGTTGAAATGAACAGGACTCCCATGCAATGCGACAGGACATAGTACTGTACTACACAGCAGTGGGAGTTCTTGATTGTCAATGCCATTTAGCTTTTTGTGCAAAAATATCAGCACGTAAATTTTGAGCAAAACAAATACCCAAAATCTGTATTAAATCAATACAAATAAAAAATTAGACTAATATTAGGATGTTTGATAAGAGTCAGTTAATAATACTTGTCTAATAGGCGCTTTGGTAGTAAACTGACGTTAGAAATGACATCAACTAGTATCCAAAAGTTAAGTTATTTACAGTAAAAACTCTTACAAAGAAAGAGCTAGCCCGCTAAAAACACGAACATTCGGAGCTCAGGTCAGGCCGTAGCATAAGTTCACTGATAGAATGGATACAGTTGCACAACTCTGTATGAGAAAACTCTGAGCCCTAGAGCTCACTTAAATATGAGGTCCTAGATCTCCTCTTTGTAGAACTCAAAAACTTACACTTGTATAATTTTTTTACGTATTTTCCATTTTGGGTCACTGAGCCACTGTCCTAACCGTGCCCTAAGTCCTAGAGCATGTGCATTTTGGTTCCCGGCTTAATCCGGTATTGATGTCGACGATATACAGTAATAATATCAGATTTAGGCTCATAAGGAAAAACAAGCATTAACCAGTTTTAAGACTTTCAAATAAGTTGAAGTCAGAGCGAGAGAAACACCCCTGACAACTTATTTGCAAGCCATAATACTGTCTTTTTCTTATGAGCCTAGATCCGATATTATTACTGTATGTATAGACATTATCATGTGAATACATTACTTCAGGTCGATTTTTACTGTACAAACGGGGTTGTACACAGGGACTGTTTACGATTAATAGTTAACGTAGTCTGACGCTGTCCATTGTGTATTCGCCTTTACGAATATAGAATATTACAAAAAAATCAGGCTTTAAATAATTTTCCGGTTCGTTAAACTTCCTTGAACAATCAAAAAAACACTCAATAGAAAAGTCAAATCAAATTTGATTGATTTTTGTTTTTTATTAGTTTTCTATAAATAGAAAGAAATAATGTTGTTTTCCTCTATATTTTTGCTTTTAATGTTTGATGTTATCAGTTATCACTAATTTTTGCATTATTTTAGGTATAGTCGTAAACGTATACAAATAACTAAATCTGATCTAATAAGATCATTGCCACTATTTAGATAAAAAGATATGTGATTAAATAAAATCTCACTGATAAATTGGATTAACTTCTCACATAATTGCATATGAAAACTGATCTTTTCCAATATTAAGAAAAAGATCAAATCTTATCAAAACACACAATTTTGAATTACTTTTCTCAAAAATCATAAATTCTTTTGCTTTTCTTATTTTGTCTTCTTGAGAAGAAGCAATTTTTGAGTCAGTTTATTAGAAAATTCTTCCCATTAGACAGAAAGTTACATTACGCTTTGTAAGACCGTAATACAGAGTTGCTCGGGGCAAAATTGCAAAAGTATGGACGTATGGATTAGTCCGCTCAGTTTTGGCAAAGCCGATCAGTAAAATGAGGATGGGGTTTTATGCGAAAAGACTGTCGGGCCTTCTTGAAAACTTTGCTTCACAATTAGTCTCTCTTATAAGTCGATTGGCCAAGTATAGCTAGTGACACATTCTCATCATTTCACGGACTTAGGTATTTTATTTCGAAAAGTTTTTCTGGTGCATTTTTCAACTATTATCCATCCTTTTACTGCTCAAATGCTCTTTCTTGTTATTCGAGGACCGATTAAATGAAGCAATTTTTTATGCGACATAAAATTTTGGTTAGAAAACACTTTGCAATCGGCTTTTTTGTACCTAGTTCCCCGCGATGTTTAGTGTAAATGATCTCAAGGCATAGGTAGACCCAAGAAAAACTCACCAAATCAAAGCAAATTTATGTTGGATCTGGGGGTCGCTAGCTTCAGAAAACCAAAATTTGGTCCCTATATTGATAGTAGCGAATTTATATTTAGGAGTCCCGTTAATCCAACCGCTAGGGACCACAAGTCGTCTTATCCTGTCACTGATTAATTGAATTATACTCAATGACATGGAAATTGCAACACCAATAAGAGAGTGAGAATTTCTTGACCAAACTTGGCAGAAACATAACGTTTAACTACTAAAAGATTGCAATTGATTAAAATCTCATTCATATCGCTCAAGTGATAATGGCTTATCTGACAGTTTTTTCAGTTTTTTTTGTTAACAATTTTACCAGGTGTATGTCTTGAGAGATTTTGTTCCCTTCTTTATTGTTTTTCGGCTTTTGATCGTTTGTTTTATTGTGTCATCATGGCTTAGAGTGCGTCAACGTGGAAAGTATTGTTGGTTTGCGCGAAGGTGGTTTTTCGATCGCCTTAACCGGAATCAATCCGCCATCATGCGTTACTATAAGGCATGAACAAGGGAGGGTTGCATTTTCTGTTGCGATGCCTGTACACCAAACTGTGGGGAATATGGTATGGGAGTAGGTCTTGTTTGGTATTCCTCTGAGGCAATATGATCGCCCAGCAAAATTGTGGATGAGGTAAAACCCCATATTCTTCTACCATTTCTTGGGCAGTTGGAAGACTCACTTTTCCAGCAAGATAATGTCCGTCATCTAATTGCAAGACGTTCTATGGGCCGATTTGCAGAGGGTAATGTTAATCTCTTGCCATGGCCACGCCGATCTTTCGCCCATCGAGGATGTTTGGCAGACATTGCAAGCTCTACAGCATGAATTACAGGTTGTTTGAGATATAATATCTCAAGAGGAAATCAATCATCTGATAGAAGTGTTGCCACGAAGGATAGGAGACTGTGTGACCAATAGGCCGTGCCAACCCATTATTAATAAAAATAAAACTTTAATCAATTGCTGCCTTTCAATAGTTAAATATTCCTGACAACTATGGATGTAGCACCGAATTTAAAATGATTTTTAAGAGAACTGGACTGTTTAATAGCGCGAAATATAAACTTAAATAAAGAAAATTACAACGCCGAGGTGTTTATGTTTGCGTACCTTTAAGTATGTCACGAAGACGTCGTTATCCTACCAAATTTACAAGTATTATCAACCCATTTTTAGTGATTTAAAGACGTATAGAATAATAATAAAAACAATAATAATTAAAATTAACAAATCGAATAAATCAACGAAACAAAACAAAAAAAAAGAAAACTTACTTGCATAAATAAAAGAATAAAAGTATATGTAGCTAACGTAATCATATTACGTTCAATCCATTCTTCTGTGGCTTCTAAACAGCCTTTCTCATTAATTATTTTTGTAACATCAAAATTCTGAAAATTCAACATAAACAAACAAAACCAACACAAAAAACAAACATAAAAACAATAAATAAAACAACCACAACAATAACAAATTAGATAAAATTGAAAAAAAAAGTGTGTAGCAAATATAAGCAATAGATAGAAGCAAATTAGAAGCTGACCTGAAGCACCATAATGCCCACTTTAACAGCAGCTACAGGAACTAGATTACTTTCTATCCATTCCTCACCAGCACGTAAACAACCTCTTTCAAAGATATGCCTTTCACCCGGCTAATTTTAATTAATTAATTAATTAATTTTTTAAACAATTATACAAAAGATTTGTGTTTAGAAATTAATAGAGAAAATGTTTAGAAAATACTTACAAAACCTGGTTTTCGGACATCATATCCGCATTGTTTATTTTTAATAATTTCCTAAAATTAATTTAAAAAAAAACAATCAAATTTTTTTTAATTTTTACATGAAAAACAATTACATTCGGTTTGCGTTTACAACAAGAAAATGGAACACCACACGCCTCCCGACTACCAACATCTTTTGATGAACAATTAAAATAATTGTTACGGTCCCAATCTTTTGGTCCTTCAATACCACAACATTGCAACTATAGAATAAAAGCAAAAAAATCGTTTTTTTTATTGTTGTTGTGATATTTAAATAAAGAAAAAGCGAAACAAACCCAATCCTCTTGTATCCAGTCAATTAAATTCTGTTGATCTGGATCTTCTCTATAATGAATAATAAATGTTTGGAATCCTATAGTTGCTTGCGATTTAATCTATAAATATTTTTCCAATGAAATAATGATTCAACAACAATTATTGATTGGTGGTGAATTTCTTGGTATAGTAATGGACTTACCCAATCTTTAAAAATAAATCCCAAAATACCAGCAGTCATTTCGAATAATAGAAGTACAGACAAAAATATGGCATACTAGAAATAGAAATAAAATCAAAATTAAATAAAAAATATGGATTGTTTTTTTTTTACAGTTGCTAATAAACAGGTATTTTCACGTAAAGCGCCCACACAACCCGTGAATCCGATGATGAAGGTAACGGTACCTAAAATTTCAATAATTTGTAAGCTTTTTATTGGAGACAATGCCGGATTAAGGTGGTAGCAAAAGAGGCGGTTTTTGACTTCTACAAAGGAGGTGGTGGACCCTAAACTTAGGAGAGCTCCACTACTGAATCCAGCATTGATTTTAGGTAAATTTAGTCGTTATTACCGATACAAATGAGGATGAATGCAGGATCTAAGGCAACATTTGCTACTTTTCCTAAATTGTTGAAAATATCCTTTTCAGACCATGCCCATACACCGATTGTTAAAATACCCAGTCCTAATAGCTAAAAATTGAATGTGGATTAATACGAAATTGTTGATTTTGTTAAGAAAATGTAAAATTACCCAAAATAATACATTAAAGCCAAATATCATATATTTTAAACAACCACTAACTTCACTAGTTTCACGCCTGTATTTACGTACAGGCATTGCTGGTAAATTAACTGCCATTTGATTGATTTGTTGTTTCTTTTGTGTAATAATTTCAATACGTAAATTCGAAGAAATTACAGCTTTTTTATGGCAGTTTTTCCATTCTTTTTTGGCCTTGATTATTGTTGAGTATCGGTGTTTTTGTTGTTGTTGTTGTATTAAAATCACAAATAAACAAATTAACAATTATTCTATAGTTTAGTACACATTTTAATTGATTTAAAATTACGTTAATTAACAAGTAATTAAGGAACCAAACTTTGTACTTTCTCTTGTCTTTTTTCTGTGTGTTATGTCGATGATTGTTGACATAATACAAATGAGACACCACTGTCACTTTGACAAATCGATTGACTAATAATTTATAGATTACTGTTTTATCGATTTCGCCAAGTCTCTTACAATAATTCACTAGAGGACACTACATAATATAATAATAACGATCACTGAACTCTATACAGGTTGCGTCAAGCAAATGAGTACATAGGAAAAAGCATGGTTACCGCCTCTCCCTCAAAAAAGAACCACCATATTCAGTTTGCTAATCTCACTTTCAGAGAATTTATTTCGATCTTCGTCCGATACATTTGTCTTGTTCATGTGCCACTGAAATGTTCACAATGTTTCCTATACTCTCCTGACAAAGACGGCAAATATTTATCATTTGACAGGTTGATTTTTTATCTAGGAAATGGGGATGGTCTTTTGAAATTCAGCTACTGATGGGAGTGGTCTAAACAGTTCCCATTCCTACACGTCTGGTTCTGCAGTTCATCTTTAGCTCGTTCTAACTTATGTAGAAGACATGATTATGGGCGCCGACCATGCTTTTTCCTATGTACTCACTTACTTGACGCAACGTGTATATAGATGAAATGGTTAATCTCTCTACACACGGCCCGGAGATTCTCAAATGCACGTATTCATTAACGAACCTCAGATTCGGTCTCAAGCCTTGCTTGACCAAGCACGGCTTCAGTCTCAAGCAAGAGTTGAATTTCATAATTCATTCTTCGGGTATTCTCGGCCGAGGTCCGGCTTGAGCACAGAAATTTGGGGAATTATAGTTACTTTTGTCGGCGTCAAGATTTCTTGCCGCGAATTTACGATTTAGGAATGGTTGTTTATACTGTTAGCCTATATTCAACTTTAAATACAAATAGGTATTTCATGCAGGTGAAGGGTTTAATTTTTCCGGCTGTATATATAGAGAAAAAGACGTATAGATTTCCTAGATTTTCTAATATTTCTTTCATTTATATTCAACTCATTGTGATCTTAATAATTAAGAAGAAAAGCTTCTCATGGCTCACACTGAGAGAAGAGAATGGTAAAGAACAGAAAAATAAAATATAATCATTCAATTAAAAACAAATGCGTAAAAATGTGTAAAAAGCTGTTTCTCCTTAGAATTTTGCAGAAAATCACTCATAAAACAACGTACTGTCAAACGAAACGTTAAACAGGCTTGCACCAAGTCAGTCTCAAGTCAGCAAGCACCCAACCTTGAGCCAAGCTCGCATCTAAGCATCAGTCGGGACTCAAGGTTGATTTATGAAATATAAACGCGTTGCCAACTCGTACTCAAGCAACAACTTAGTCTCAAGTTCGGTTTATGGATACGGGCATAAGGGAAACTGTGCAATCCCGTCCAATACATTCTAATCAGGCGGAATCTGAATAGTCCACTAAAACTGCACAGTTTTCTACCAAACACGTTTGGGAAAAATCGAAGGCCAGGACCGCACAGTTTTTATTGAGAGGATTTCTGGAGCGTTTATGGGGTTTTTACTTGAAGGAGCAAGATCAAAACCAAAGAAAGAGAGGTTGTGGAACTATTTTCCTCTCATTTCAGTTGAATTTAGTTGCTGTAAACATCATCTATTGAGCGAATATCTGAAAAATATGGTTATGACTCTGTGTTTATACAAAGACAATACATGTAAATTGGACTCCTCATCCAAAAAATTCTTTATTTAGGTAAAAATAGCAATAATAATAATACCACAATATTTTAAAAATTTTATAAAAAAAAATTTGCATTGAATTGACGGACGTCAAAATATTGAGTGCTGCTGGCTCATGCTGAGCCGGGCAGCACCTTATGTTGCAAACTCAACAATGTTTCTATCGCCAAAAATTATACTTCGAAGTCAGTTGCTATACACAAGAATTTATGAGGTTTCGTTCTTATTTTGTGTCTTAGCATCAAGGCACCTCTCAAGAAGATCTATAGACAAACCATGAACGTAAAAGTAGTAGCGTTTCTAGCATTGGTAGCTTCGTTGCGCTAATTCATGGTGTCATCCTTTTGATGCCCTCTTCATCAATATTTTATGAGCGCAAAATTTGCTGTTTTGATGCGAATTTTTGGCATTTTTTTACTACAATTAGCAAAAATTTTGCAGTTTTCGGGCAAAATTCTTACTTATTTTGTTGGGATTAGGACGAAATTTGCCATTTCTGGTCACAATTCTTGGTATTTCTTGCTTATTTTGATGAAATTATCGCGAAATTTGCCACTTTAAATTAAAAGTTTTGACAATAGAATTGCTTATTCCGATGAAACTACAGCAGAATCTTTGGAGATAACAAATAAGATGGAACCATTTCGAAAAGGGTTTGCACTTATAAAATTGGCAAAAAGTGTCACCGCCACAAATATGTAATCTGGTACAAGCTACATTCCCACACTTGACGTGACGATACAGTCAAAAGAGGCCTCCCTACTACGAAATATTAGCAAACTTTATACAATAAACTAGAAAAGATCTACTTTCAGTACTATTCTAATCAACAATTATAGAAACGTATAAATTATCCCTGGCCAGTAGGTATTCGTCATACGTTGAACTCCAGACTATTCACAAAACACTTACACTTTAACCATTCACTACATTAACACTAGTCAACTGATCAAAATACTCGCAACAATAAGTTCAGGAAAGGGCGTTGGGTAACTTCATAGACGTTTGTTCTATTACTATCAAAAATTAATTTAATCCGACAGTTTGACAAAAAAAAAGTAGAATAGTAGTTGGAAGTTTTAAATTTATTCATTAAAACAGCATAAATTTCTTCTTTGTCTAACACTGTTGACATGTTTTCTAAATAAATATTTTGCTATTTCGTCTTATCACTCCAATCAACAGTCGTCTAGAGAATGTAATCAATAACTCCACAAAAAGTGTCTCTATATAGATTCAATTCTATTATTAGTTAAATTATTGATTAAAAAAAAAACAAGAAATAAATAAAAAAGTTATGTTAAATTTAGACTGGAATTTGATTAAAAAAGAAGTGGTAGTCTGCGTTACAGAAACAAGTAGATATTTGAACTTGGAATGACTTGGTGTTTATAAGCTTTTTGTTCATGCATTTGGCAGCGGCAGTGGCGCTACTTCAACTTTTGGCTTTACAATAGGCTATCACCCGATTTTATTGCTAAATTACAACTGATAAGTTATCTGTAAGCTGGTATTATTGTAACAATTCAATGCTAAGGTGCTACCTCACATGGGACCAATCTCAACTATTAAAGATATTAGATTAATCCTCAAAATATAAGTTAGGCTAGCGGTATGCAAAATGATGGATGCGCAAGTTAAAAGTTTTTTTAAAGTGAAATAGAAGCTATACAGAAACAATTACAGAGTTGGAAGTGTTTATTGTAAATATAACAACAAAAGAACAGGATTGGGCTAAAATTGATCTAAGTTGTATTGCAAATCAGCAAAACAATAGAAAAATAGAATAACGCTTGTAACACAAGGCATATGACATGTGGAGTAGAATATCACATAAATCACACGACACAAAAGAAAATTCAGAAATAGAGTAAAGATATTCCCATTTAACAAGCCAAACAAACAAAATTTCTCCTGCTGCAAGTTAGATTATCGGGTACTTTTTATATTTGTT
Organism: Lydus trimaculatus; assembly: GCA_037414755.1. Classification (NCBI taxonomy): domain Eukaryota; kingdom Metazoa; phylum Arthropoda; class Insecta; order Coleoptera; family Meloidae; genus Lydus; species Lydus trimaculatus. The sequence continues at coordinate 46,922 of JAZBGY010000242.1, read as the reverse complement.
ATTATTATTTTTATCTAAAATGAATACGCGATTAATCATGCAATTTATTTTTATCTACTGGTTATCAGATTAGTATCATAGATTAGAGTATTTATTGATGAATCATCCTAAATTGTTGTTAGAAGTAGGTATCTGTCTAATTCGTTTATCGGGCTTTCACGCTTTTTAGGACGCTACTCATTAACACTAACTAACACTGCTGAGATGTACAAAGCACGGCAGACACTACACAACAACATTGATTAGATTGAGATGCGGCCACGGGAAGTACCCAGAACACCTCTTTCGTTTAGGGCTGAGAGAGAATCCACTTTGTAACTGTGACGGACAAACCACCACAGACTTGAACCATCTTTTTTTTGCATGTCCTTTATATGATAATGAGAGAGAACACCTGTATAAGATTCTTAGGAAGTGGAATATACTCCCACTGTATAATATAGTAAGCCTTTTGGCAATGGATAGAGAAGAGATGAACAACGCATTGTATGGCTTTGCCAGGAATGCTAATTTAGATGTGTGAATTGAGGCATTGACAAGAGTTAGATATAAAAGTCTGTGGCTGATGGAGACTTGTCCTAAGGCCAACATTAAAATTTAAAAAAAAAAAGAAAGATGTACAAAGGTTGAGCAATTGACCACAATTGGCATTCAGGATGCTACGTTTCTCATTAAAAAAAAAACGCAGGATCGTAGTGAATCTAAAATAGTCTAAAAATCCTTAAACAACACCAAAGGCAGTTCTAGCTGTAATCAACATTTATTGATGCATCCTATTTAATCAGTACTGGATTGAGCCTTTATGGTCTCCAAACTCAACGTATTTTTAAAACTATCCTTCGATTCTAAGCGCTTTCTAAAAAACTAAAAATTTAAGTGAAAGATTTGAAATTTATATCTAAAATTAGGACAGTAGCGTAGCTACGATGGCATAATTTGAATTAGATACCTACTAATAATTGGATTCTTTTGCCGTTATTCATTAGATCTGATCAACCCCTATCCGTACATCATTGGGTTGCGAGATTCAATGTTTATTGTCCGAATTTAAATTTTTTGGAAATTTGATATCCTAATTGTGTGACGCTCGTGCGTATTTTATGAGCTGCTACTGTACACGTTAAAATTATTTAAAAAAAAAATCCATAATAGTTCAACGAATTTTTATTTATTTGTTATCATTTAAAGGAGTGAAATATGAGATATGGCGTTTTTGTTATAAAATTGACTCTAATAAATTATCATAGAAACATTGTTCCTAATAATAGAGTAACGTGAGTTATAAATCAATATTGATAACTGTATGTTAATAATTTGGACACACAATATAACAGTTTATGAAAGATAAAAAAAATATTACATACTTTGTAAAAAGCATAGCAACTACCACCACATATACTTTAAATAACAAGGTAAAATTCGTCAATATAAATTAGCCTAATCTGCATATTGATAATGTTTTACGTAAAAGAGCTTATAAATGACGCATTCGTGTAAAACAAGTTCATATTATTCATAATCTATCATGTTTTTTCTTTCTTGTACAATTATTATTTATTATTTTATTTTTAATACTTTCTTTTATATATTATGATACTTTTGGTACGAATTGTTCAGTAAGATTACGGAGTTAATATTCAACATCAGAACGAAAATTTAGTAAAATATACTGTATGGCTGGTAGAAAAATATCACCAAATTTTAATTCTTCATGGGTCAAATATGTGCTTTTGTTAGAAAATGTCTGACACGTATCACATGCGTGATAATCAATTGATAGTTAGTCTCACAACTAGGGATAGATTCTATAATCAATGGTAAATTGTAGGGCTACTGTCTTGTTTCCAGAAATCGCTACAAAAGACGCATGTATCTGTTGATTGTCAACAGACTACAGTCGGGTTAACTTGGACTGTCCGGTTCAAGCAATTTTCTTTTATAAATGCAGAAGGAAGGATTCCTCGCTGCCCTTAAGCTGGCTCCAGACTACAAACTCCAAACCAGGTGACTGACAAAGACATTTAGAAATTCTGAAGCAAATATGCACAAAATTTCTGGTCAAACCATCGGATATCATCTCGAGGAAATTTGACTTTGCGGTCATAGAAGACCGCCAAGAGACAAGAACGTGGATAAGCAGATTAAATTGCAAATCCTCCATCTGATATACGGATGGATCTTAAATGAACAATGGGACTGGTATAGGAATATATGGACTTAAGGCATCTTTAGCCATTGGGAAGTCGCAATAGAAATGTGCGCTAGAGAGTGTCTACGAAGAAACCTCAAGGCCTATAGCCTTGAATCAAAAACCGTCTGGAAATGTCGTCAATCTGTGAAACAACTCGATAAGTGTAATATAACGTCTTGTGTGTTCAGTTTTATTTTGTTATCACACGTGTAAAAAACGTTAATAATGTGTGAACGAATATTGATTGCATGTCAGGATTTTTGTAAGTTTTCCAATCACTATCAATTTTATCTGTAACTTTCCATAATTTCGTATAAAACATTAGAAAATCGATTAATCGGGCTAATAGATCAAAATCTCATACGCAATTTCTCTTTTGTTTATATTGATATTAATTTATACAGGATGTACCACTTATATTTAGAAAATCAAGATTTTTTATATGCATGTATTGGAAATGAAATATTAAGCCATCAAACAGTGATACCCAAACAACGTATCACGCGATTCATTTCCTTTATTCCATCAATAATTTGAAAATTTTCAACATCTTAGTGGCGTAACCTTAAGTTTAAGGGCTGGTGTGAAAATTCAATTTTTTAAATACATTTAAGTGGAGCTCTATAGGCCGCTTACGCTACAATTGTACCTGTGTCTAAGCATCACAATAGTTACGCCACTGTATCAGATAATCTAATTCAACAAGTCTACCGTCGGATTTTCATTCATCCTGAAAATTCAATACAATAGAAAGAAAATAAGCATTATACATGAGTATTCTTTGTGTGAATCAGTGCGTTTAACGATATACCTGGCGCGGTATTGTAGAGAAGATCAACCATCAATATCCGTATATAGTTTTACAATCTTACCTATACTACAGGTAGAGGATAAACAACACGATCTAATCCAACCAACGTTAAATATAATAATTCTAAACAAAAATCGAGTAGAGAGAGAGAGTAGCGCATGACGTTGTTACTAAGTAACAACGTTCATTTATAACAACAAACCGTAGAGTAGATTGTTGATTGTAGAACCTGACTCATTGTTAATCAGTTGTTGAATGGAGTTGTTCCAGAGCAGGTATACGAATTTTTTTTCCCATTCTATCTCGAAACATTTTCTGTATCTCATTTGGAATTTTTAAGTGTTCTGTGTGTGTATGCGTGTTGTTTTGTGGATATAGTGCCCAGTTTTCACTTAGAAATTCATGTGCAAAAGTGTATTTTTAACAAAATTCTTGCATCTGATGGTGAGTTTTTGTTGCAAAATAATAATAATAATCACAATAAATTATCGAAAGATAAGTCTATTTAATTAATAATCAAGTGATAAGGTTTCTTATCAGATTATGAATTTAAGGTGACCTTAATGAAGTAATTTTCAACCAACTAATATGAATATTTTTCAAATTTCTACCTTCTATGTGTGTTATAAGTTATAATAAATTGAAACAAATCTGATTAATGTTGTTTTTTGATTACGTTTAATGAATTTTTATTGATTGATTGATATCCTTGTTTGTTTACTGGAATCTAATTAGAAATATTTGAAATTTTAACGAACACACAACACACACACACAAATAGTCGTCAATTATTATCGAATTTGTTTAATTTAATTTAATTTAATTTAATTCAATTAACCATCAAGATAATTCTATTGTATTGAAATATTGCCAATTGTAGCCTTGATGTTTTATTACCTATTTATTTTTTTTAATTTTCGTTAATAAAAAGAAGCGATTTCTATTATTGAAAAAGTAAAGATCGAAGAACAAAACCATTGTTTTGGTCAACGTTATTTGAAAATTTGTTAATCGAAAGCCTTGTAAATTGAACGGTTCACATTCCAATGACTAATAATAATCTAGAAATGGTCATAATGACAAAGGTAATGTCCTACATTTGTTTGTTTATTATTTTCGGCTTTCATTTGTGTATTTCGTTTATAAAATAGTAATTTTCTACAACTTTTGTTAGTGTTGTTGTTTTGTTCTCTTATATGTTGGTTTAAAAATTAATTTTAATTCCGGTAATTATGTTATCGCTTATTTAATTTGAACACTTTCTTTATTTGAAAACACTTCTATTCCATGTATTGAAAATCATTAAATTTATTCAGGTCGTTTTCTAGTTAGATGTTTGCGTGTATTGATAATTTTATCGAAATTCTTCCTTTGTATTTGTATACAAACCGGAATTTGTGGCGATATATCTCTCGTTTAACTTATACTCCGTCCATTTTGCTTTTGTCAACTTGTATTTAAAGTTGATCTATTGTTTGTTAATTCTCCATCTATTGATATCCCAGTTTTTAGCAAAATTATCCCTCTGGGGCACCTCTTCGCTACTTCAGTAGGTAATAGAGTTATGCTGCCTAAAGCTGTAATGATCCTGTTTGTATGCATGTAACAAGATGTAGTTTTTTGTGTTAACAAAGCTTTAAGGAGTGTATCCGGTCATTAGCACATTAACAGGTGAAATACTGCTGTATTTTTGCCTATTCTCGTATCTCATAGTCAAGACGACCAAATTATAATCAATAGAGATAAACTATAAGGAACTGTATTACTAATTTAGAAAATTAAGGCAATTTATGAAAAGTTATAGTTTCTAGAACTTATGAAAATTAGTGAATATTAACTTTGTTTTCTTGAAAGGTCATATTATGGTTGACAGTCACTTATTGTTTTTCAAGGTAAATTTTAAGTCTGCCTTTTAGCTCTACGAAAACTCATCTTTATTGCGCCCATAAAGTGTTTAATTAATTTATGACTAATTAATTATTACTGGTATTTTTGTCATTTGGTGTCATTTTGCACATATACAGGCTTAGACAGTTTATCTTGGTAGATAGGAGAAACTACAAGAACCAGGACAGTCTTATTGCCTTTGTCTGAGTTGAAAAGAGGTGGCTGGTAGAATCTTTGGAAAATTACCGATTCTCAAGACTGTCCAAAGTTCCTAAATGAAATGTCTCAACCTGTATATCTTAATGGACTCCAAAAATTTGGAATTATTCATCATGAGGCATCAAAAATGGATCAATATTCTTTCGGTTTTTTGGCTATGTGCAACAGTATTTAAAGTAAAAAAGTAAACAAAAAATTGTTCTACACCTAAATGAATTAATTTTGAATGTTGGTATTTTGTTGTTGCATCTGATGCTTGGAATAAATTTGGTAAAGTTGCAGTATAAGGAAACATTTTGCAATTCAGAGAATATTTAAAAGGTCAAAAGCAGAATCGTTTGCAAAGTTCAATTGTTTTTTTTTTTCTAAAATAATGAAGGAAGTTATTCTAACTAGGAGCTGTTCCAAATTAGTCCAGTTTCACTTGTTCTGCTCACTTTCCCCTTAAGTGTTAACGAAAATTTTATTAGTCGTGAATTACCCAAACTTTTGGCAATTTTATGGAAAATTTCTCTACAATTTATCGATTCTAGTTTAAAAGTTTTCCCTTTGATTAATCCAAAAAATAAAGAATATTAAGGTTATTCTTGGGTTGAAATAATAGGAAAATGATTGAAAATTTCTGCCTTGTACAATGTTCTAGAATGCAAAAAAGTCTCCTTTGATACAATGCAGGCTGTTTTGCTTGACTTTGGATCAAATAAATTCAAATTTTTCAGTGAATAATTTTAACTGAATTATAATTACAGTAATAATGGATGTAATCAATCTGCGACACTATCTCCTATGGGACATAGGCAAGTTAAAAATTCCATTCTGATAAAATCATATCATTGTGTTTTTAACCAAAACCGTCTATGGAAAAATCACTTATTGTTAACAAAATACGATACAAATCCTGTTAGTCTACTACTGATAACTCGCAGTTATCATACACGTCAGTTTTTGATATCAAAAATTGTGGTTACTATTTCTGTACAAATTGAATATAAAAACTTTTTCCATCAGTGGAAAATTTCAAGTAATTTCCATGATAAAAACCTTGTTCCTACAGCTCTTGTTTCTCTGTACACACACACACACACACACACGTATATACAAAGAAAATTAAAATACTTTTCATGCTTAATGATTTACACTTTTTTTCAGTAAGGAAGTAGAGCATAAATGAATCTAACGACAATTTCACTTCAAATGGTTTACAATTTTTTCGTATTTATTTTTGTATTTTTCCATCAAGTATTTTTTATTATGAAATTTAGAAAATATCCTATAATTACACAATAATTGTGTTTTAATTTTAGAAAGCATTTTATTGCGTTAATGTTAACGTTAACGCAAGGATTTAAATTGCGGATGATCTATAAATCCTTGTAATGAATGATTATTATCTTCTCTCGACACATAATTAGTTTCTTTGATTTATTACAATAATCGTTAAGATTCTCCCTTTCTCTGTTAATTAACAAATAAACAAAATAAAGTCAAGGTAGCAATCAAACACGATTTTCTAATTATTTATACTAACAGTACGAAAACTTCTAATATATCTGTAAACCTATCAGTTTTGCATTTATTTGTTTTTTTTGTACATTTTCCTAATGAAAAAACAGCGGTGTAATTAAAGTAAAATGCAGTTATGC